>JANHGL010011449.1:24069-41994 GCA_024611195.1 Ceyx melanurus | reverse complement strand
CTGCAGATAACAGCAAAGTGGGTGGGGCTGCTTGAGGGCAGCAGGCTCTGCAGAGAGATCTGGAAAGGTTGGATCCAGCAGAAGGGATGACCAGCAGAAGGGGCCAGGCTCTGGTCAGTGTTGCCTGTGACAGGACAAGGGGCAACAGTCACAAACTGGAACACAGAAAATCCCACCTCAACGTAAGGAAAACTTTCCTGTGAGGGTGTCAGAGCCTGGCACAGGCTGCCCAGAGAGCCTCTGGAGACTTAAAAAAACCTGCTGGATCTGTTCCTGTACAACCTGCTTTAGGTGATCCTGTTCCCTGGCAGGGGGGTTGGACTTGATCTCCAGAGCTCCCTTCCAACCCCTACCATTCCATGGTGCTATGATTCTAAAAGGGGGGAAAAAAAAGTACCTCATAAGATTTGCTACAGAGCCTTTGGCTTTCTATCATTTGATTTTCACTGCTTTAAGACAGTGACATAGATAAAAAGTACTTGCAGTGATTGATTGCTTAAATTAATTTCAGTAGACAGATTAGTAGTTCCAAATATTGAAATACCTTTATTTTCTAGACAGGCAAAATCTGAAGCTTGACACTAAATCTAGGAAAGCAACATAGCAGTGGTTTGCTAATTCTCTAGTTTTCACCAAATTAAAATATTAATTCTCATAAGACTCTTCATTTATACATAATGACATACACATATCTAGTGGCTATGGGGGTTGCTTTTTATGTAATTATTTTACATGAATGTTATATAGACAGAAAATACGGATAAATAAACACACTAAGACAATAACTAACACAACAAGGATGAAGAGAAATTGTGTGACAGAGAATTCAGGCTACTGTATGCAGATTAAATCAATTATTACCTCTGTTTGCCATCAAATATTAAAACAAAATAGCATCTACTGCATGAAGCCTAATCCCTCCCATAGCAAATGTAAATCCCTGCAAAAAAAGATTTACCAAAAAAACCCAAACCACAACCTTTTCTTCTAAGCTACTTTGGGTTTGACTTCTTATTGGGGTGTCAAGAGAGGAGGAGAATTTGCCTCATATGCAATATTTCAATATTTGAGCAATGCTCTGGGGGTTTGTTTGGTTTTGGTTTTTTTATTGAGGTCTGTGGATGTGAATAAGCTTCTACTCACTGTAGCAACATTAAACAAGTTTAAACAAGCACAACAAAAACCACATTGCAAAATGTGACAAACACCATTTGGAACACCCTGCCTACCACTGCAGGTTCACCATCATGGGACAGAAATAACCCCAAAGTGGCAGTTCTCTGTTACACAGACACAGCAGCAAAAGAGTCCAAAGTGACCAGGGCACAAGCTGCTCAGAAAAGACCCCCGACTTTGGGGTGCCCTCAGCTGTGGGGTCAAGCAGGACAAGCTGTGGCAGAGCACAGGGCAGCCACCACGGGCTGGGGACTGAGGGATGGCATCAGAGTGCACCAGTGGGCAGAGGTATCTTGGTCCTTGGGAGTGCAGCAGTCACGTTTGCATGTCAGCAACCCTTTTGGCTCTTGCAGTCACAGCTTATCTGTGAAGGGGAAAATAAAAACTCAGTTAGTAGAATCTGATAATTAAGTGGCCTGAACATATTTGTCATTTGCTTAAACTTTAAAAAACAAAAATAATAATAAAAGGAAATTTTAAATAAGCCTGGTATACTGGTACATTAAAGCATGGGCAGCAGGTCATGCCTCTGAGCCATGCCCAGCTCTGGGCAAACAGCAAGATGTCATTGTGGAATGTGTTGTGACTGAGTAAAAAGAAAAGTGATGGTATTACATGTAATGTAATAAAAAAATACGGCTGTATTTTGACACGTTGACTCCCAAAAATGTGATGTATAGGTGTAGGCTAAGAAAATTATTTAACAACACTGTGATGTAAATGCCAATTATGTACTCTAATAGACTGTGAAATTCCAGCTCTCTCAGGGTAGCTGTGTGTACCATATGTAGGTAATTAATGACTGTGCAAATCAGTAAAATGAAGGTTAAACAGGTGTTAAAAGACAGGAGGACTTTGAAGCTGCTTCCTAAAGTGACAAACGATGGCTGTCAATCATATTGTCTCTGCCATGCCACAGTTTAACTGTGATGTTTGTCTGCTGCATTAACTTTGATTTAAAAATCAAAAGCAGCTTTATAAACCAGAGCAACTTCAGTCACAGCTAAACCTGACCTACTGAACTAAAGGATGAGAAAAAAGGGAAATTAACTACATAAACATTTATTGTGTCTAGAAATCATCAATTATCCCAGAAAGACTGGGACTCTTTTACTTCCAGGGATTTACTTTGTGCCTTGCTGACAGCCTATCACAAGGCCATCCGTCGAGGCACCAATGGAGCCCCACAGCACGGCCAGCAATATTTCCATGAAATCCAAGCAAAGAGGTGTGTGCCCAGGAAGCAAAACAGCAGGTCTGTGTCTTGCCACAGTCGAACTCCTGTTCCTTCTGCCAAGACCTTCATTGACCACACACAGGGCTGGAAGAGCTTTAAGAGCCAAAAGGGGATGTGACTGCCCCAGCATTCTATTTGAAATACCACCACCTGGAACTAGAAACACCTAGAGATAAGATGTCATTAGGCAGTTTTCTTTCTTTCAGTATTGGGGCTCCAATATAATTTCCTTATATGATTTTGGCTAAAAAAACAATTTAAGAGGATTTATTGGGTTTTTTTTCATAGCAAGAACACTCTGGGGCAATTTCAGCTTAGACAAACCCATTGGAAACGTGGGGTAATTCAGACAATACAACAATGTACCAGATGCTCCTTGCTCTATTTATTTTTTTTTTTGCCATCTGGATACATTAGCTGATGCCTAAAAACAAACAGTCCTACCTGCAAAATTATTCCAGATGGGAAAAGGAGCTAAAAAAGGGAGAAGTACTTTATGACAATGTGGTAGAAAGAAGGAAAGATAAGTGGAACGACCAGCAGATTGGCCTAAAAAAGGGAGACCTGGAACTTGTCATTCACTCTGCTTGGGAGGCATTCCTGCTGAAAAAGCCAGCACGAGGTAAAGCAGAGAAGGTATGTGGATGGTTAGGCCTGTCAGGTACCTGGGATGAGCATATTTAATCTAAGATAAAACACCAGCAGCCAGTCCTAGGATGCAATTATTACATTCTAAAAAAAAAATAATATTTTTTTTTTTCCTTATGACTTTTTGAATCAATGGTAAAGTGAAGCTGCTGTTCCAGGAGTGTCTTCTACGCACAAGGGTTTCATAGGTCCTAAGTGATAAATGACTTTTGTGGCAGGGTGAAATAGCAGAAACGGCTTTCAGAGCTGGATGGAGTAGCTGACAGAGCAAGGCAGAGTGTGGGGCACAATTAGTCACTGCATTCATGTCTTTGTCAGGTTCTCATATTTCTACCTTTCAATAAAATATTTTAAGGCAATGGGTGCACCGTGGCAAAGAAAGAAATTTAGCTTATTGAATGCAGAAAAGTTTGCAGCTGATTTTTTTTCCCATGCTGGGAAGGGTGCTGAAGCCAGTGTTTTATTAGCAACCTCCTTAAATATACCTGCTGCTTCTGTTACTGCCAGACAAGTCCTTGCAGACTTGACTGTTCCTGTACCTGCACCAATGAGCAAGATAAGCAGTACTGGGAACTGAAGTTAACTGAGGCTTCATGAAATCAAACCAGTTGGATGTCATGGAAGAGACTTACAAAGCAAAGGTCCCAAGATGGTTTAAAGTGTCCTGCCTTTGGTAAGAGTGCTCCCCTAATCACAGAAAGGGATGGAAGGCAGCATGCCTGAGGGAGAGGCAGAGGTGAACTGAGTCTGTCAGGTCTTTGCACAACACTTCACAGCTACCTGCTACACTCTTGTGGTTGGCTGTGTGGTTTTGGTGCCTTTTGCTTGGGACAGGAGGCACCAGACACTGGGGCAGATGGGACTGACAAGGGCTTTGCTGCAGTTTGGCAAAGTCCTGATGAGTGGCCATGTCTGGGTGGTGGCAGGGCAAAAAAAATGGCTCATCCAGTGCATAGATGGCACCGGAGAGGCACAAGAGCTATGGAGAGCCACAAGGGAAACAAGACTTCACTGATCTCAGGCACTGGGACAGAGATGGGCCAAGGCCACAAGGCTGTCAAGCAATAATAATATTGATGGAAATGATGCATTTGTGCTAATAGTCAGTTTTAAGCCTTGTAATAGTAACAGAATGTATTAAGCCTCAGGCCCTGTCTGGATGTCTAACCCATTTTAGCAATATTTGCAAAAATGAGCCTAAAAAATTTTGTAACAGCAACTCCATTATCCATCTTTCTTTGTCTGTCTTCATATTTATATCTCTTAGCTGAGTTTTTGCTTATACTTGCACAATTCTGTGGTGTCAGCAGGCAGTATGAGTGAAGGTACTCATCCAGCTACAGGAGGGATAATGCATAACCAATTAAACAGTTGTAGATTAAGGCAAGAAAAGCATGAGATAATCAGAGAAGGAGGACATGATCTGCACGATGCACATTACAGAACAAGGCCAGGCTGATAATTCATTGCAGAACACATTACATCAGCCAGTCAACCTGAGACGAAGTAACAAGTACTAACCTGGATGCTAACCTGGTTAACAGCATTTATGTGAGATACTACTTCTTTCCCCATTTGCTGGGATACCAAAAGAGGATGCTTGGGAAAGAAGGAGCTCCTGTCTGACATTTCTCAGGCCTGACAAGCTTAGGGAAGAAAAAACAGCTCAGCTCTGTGTACCTGTTCTTCAGATGTATAAGATCTTGCTAAAATTACCTAACGAACCAAGAAGTATTGTCAAGCAGTTATTGTGCAGCACAGATAGTATCCAAGACCCATCAAGCATCTGTGCCCATCCCAGAATGACGATTCCCCAGAAGGAAAGTTGCTTCTCCCTAGCATACCTATGGCCGTGAGTTTATAGGTAAGGACCTCAAAGATTATTTTAGTAAGATATTGCCACTGTCAACTCTCAGCTGTCAAAGTCACAGAGCTGCTCTACTTCAGTTGTGGCTTAATTTGCTGGAAATGAAACTTTCTTTGGGCACATTTGTTAATGAGGGGTCAAATTTCAACAAAATCAAAAGCTTTCAGGGGAGGAAAATACTGTATGGTATTCCTTCAGACTGGAATATGATGGGAAAGGATGCAGTAGCCCGTGGAGAAGAGCCCTCCTGAAGGTTGTGTCCAGCTGGGGGGAACTCCAAGAGACATTGAAAGTATTGTACCTGATCAGGTGGAGATTTTGCTATATTCAGTCTTTCTTCTTGACCTCAGTTTTCTAAAAGCAAAATGAGAGGTTGTGTTGCCTGTATCTCGCTGAAGCCGACCCTAATTAGGGCAGATGCTTTAAAATATAGACAGAATTCAGGGTAGATAGATGAGAAAATGCTGTTTATCTTTGTGCTCTTTATGCTGTTGCCATTGTCCCCTGAACAGATGATAAATGCTATTTAAATGCTTTTGATAATTGGTTTGCATTATTTACTTATTTAATTTCCTTAATGTTGATACAGCTAAGCAGTACAATATGGATTATATAGATTTTTCTGGAAACAAAATATTTCTCTGTAATTTCTGTTAATTCACTGAAGACATTTTTGCCTTTCAGTGGTAATCAAATAATGCAAAACAGGCTTTCTATTTCTTTCAGGAAGCCTCAAGGAAGAAGTGTGATCAATTCATAAAGTTCAATAGACACTGGAGCTCTGCTCCTTATAAAACTGACTTAATTGTCTTCATGAAAGTAAAAATGAGATCCTAACACTGCATTTACATTAGAGGGTGCCTAGAGTTCTTCCTCCTGGGTAAAGCTTGGTTTGGAATTCATTTACTCATCCAATCAATCAAAGTCAATAAACATTTTGTGTTGCAGGGATTATCTCTTGTTTTGGACTACCCAGATGTGATGTAAGATGGAGCAGTTAGTTCTGAATTAGGGAAAACATCCATTTTAATTGAGCTTTTCACAAGACATGGTTTTGAAAAAAACACATTCACAGGGACTTGTTAAAAAAGATATTTTTTAAAGTTTCAGTTAAGTCAATATTTTTTTCAGTCCTGGAGGGAAACTATACTCACTAAGGAAATCTTCCTTGACTGGGTCAGCAATGCAAATGAGGAAGGATCTGTATGTCCATATCCCACATCAGGTTTCAAAGCTTAAGGTCCACTATTCTTTTATAGCAGTGTAACTACAGACAATTATATTTGCCTATTTTAACACCTGCTAGCACAGAAAGACTTCTTTTGTCAAGATGTTTCCCAGATGGATTTCTGGAATGCATCTATGAGGATGGGTTGTTTTACCGTGTTGAATAAGAGCTTTAACATCCATTATTCCAACAAAAGAAGAAAAATAAAGCTGCAGCATATCTCAAAATCACAGTTCAGTTTCTGTGTATCATCCATCCCACTAATTTAGCTCCTTTTTTTTTATATATATCCTACACAAGAATAATTTCTTTTTCATGAGGAAACGATCTTCCCCCTTTCTGTTCTAAAGTGTTAAGTAGCTTTTTCATCATGCTTATGAACACAACCACAACCTTGAGTTTTTCATAAAAGCCTTCCTTTCCTTCAAGGGCATGCTGACTACATTCATCCAACTTTGCCTCTCTGATTTGCATATTAAAGAATTGTTTCTTCTTGCAGAAAAACAGTGTGAATGAAATCCATGGCCTTTGATGCCAACTGTAAGCTAGATTAATGTTAGAGAAAATAATTACAGAGACCAAAATAATATATAGCTTACTAGAGAACTAACAAGGCAGAAGCTAGTCACAGGGTTAACAGCTTGAAGAGAGACTTCTGTTTCAAAGGCTTTTATCTTCCAACAGATGTCTGTAAAAGAAAATTGCCACGAGAATACTTAAATACCACGCAGTGTCTGTACAGCTGAGCTGGGAGGGCACAAATTACCCACAAACAAACCACATCACAAAAAAACCCCCAAGCATCCTAAAGCCAATATTTGGTGGCAGTAAGCAGAACAAGTTAAGGGTTTGGTAAAGGCTTCATTTGAAAAGTTCAGCCTTTATACCCAGCTTGCAGTCCCCATTGCCTAGCAGTAGAAAAGCTAAAGTAGACAATACGTTAACTATCTTATGGAGGATTTAACTTGCAGTCTGATGCAGCCATAAATGTGGGCATTGAAAGTGTTGGCACAAAGCCCTTTAATGTCTTCCAAAGGTAGGTGGGAGAACCAAAGAGACACTCTAACCAAAGAGAGACTCTACTATCTATTCGTGGGAAGTTTTAGTGGGACTGGGAGTTCTCAGGCCCTGGTTGAGGATAATATGGACACTGAGCAGCTTGTTGTGTACCCTTGAGATGAGAAAGTGCATAGGCTGAGGGATAAGGGGAAGCTGACCAAAATCATGAGAATCAGCAAGTGATGAGAGAATGTAGGTGTTCTGATGATGTTGTTAGATACCAGATGCACTATAACTTGACCAATAAGGAGTTGGAAAAACAAGGAGACAGCAAAATGTAGCCTACAGAAAAATGACACACTTATTTGCCTGCTTAGCTGAAGATATAAAAGATTGATGGAAAAGAATAAAGAGGCTTTGGCTTTTGTCTTTTAGCTTTGTCTTTTAGCCTCAGCTTTTTAGCTTTGCCCTGAGCTTCATCCTGAGCTTTGGCTGTTGCCAGCCGTGTCCCACAGATTTACTTGATGCTAAAACCTGTCTAAATGTGAGGTCTGTGACCTCTCCTACAATTGTCTCTTCACTTCTGTTTTAGGATTTTCCTGCTAATACAGTCCTGAGGTGCATATAAGCCATCCAAACAAAGTTCAGACTTTATTTTTTATCCCCCTGCTTGTCTTAGACTGGAACAACCCAAACTTAAATCCCCTATTCCTTACCTTTTTCCTCTCACAGTGCAGTCATATGTTTGATCAACCAAATAGCATCATTCCAAGAAATTGAAGAATACTGATTTTCCATGCTGAAACGATCTTTAAAGTCGATCTGAGAAGTGCTTACACCACGGAGATAAGGTGTAATAAAAAAAAGTGACCAGGATGAGTGTTAGAACTGCTTCCTCAAAGGTCCTGTTCTTTGCTCTCATTTCTGGAGGATGCCTTTCACCACCTATCAAGTCTTCAGCCTTACCAGCAATTGGTCTAACTCATGCCTTTCTTAGTGTTGTTAAATGTAGTTAATATGCCAACACAACCTTTTGTATCTCATTAAGCAATAGCATGTTCTGTAGTCATTCTCTTCATATCTTCTTACTTTTGAGTTCCTTATGCACAGGTGGCATGTGCAAAGTTCTCCAAACCAACTTGCTTGATCTCACTAGGAGCGTATGCCTTTTTCATTTCTACAAACACCATTCCAGTAGCTGTGACTCTTCTCTAAATTTCCAGAAAAATATATTCAGCAACTTTCCACTCTTTTCTACAATGAAACTGTCTAACACATTTAAATGTATGCCTCCTTACAGATGCTTCCAGTAATCTATGCCAAGGCACTATATTCTGCAGCACCATTGCACTCGGATAATTTGTGCTGAGATTAATACTTCACACATTTAAATATATACTCTGCAAAGCTTCTACAACACTGGTTTAGTACTTTCTCAGACTTAGGAAAGCAATAAAATGTGCCTTCCATAACAAGTCACTTCAGCAAATGTATTTGCACTTCAAGAGACTTTCCTCACTTTCATATTCCTACCTACTTTATGATTTGCTCCTTCTAAATACAGCCAATCTCATCCCAGTTGGATTTACATGATTGAATTCCTCTCTTGAATTATCTTCGTGTGATAGTCTTGCAAAATAATCACTCCGAGTATTGCTAATTAATTCAGCATTCATTTCCAATATCCCTTACTTACCTTTAACATAAGCAAGTGTGTTCATATCCCTTAGCATTTGTTCTCTTGCCTGGATGAGTTTGCATTTTTTTTTTTCCAATGTCTTGAGTCTTCCTCTCCCTGAAAAGCTGTAAAATTACGAACTCCACTTTTAGCTGACACTGCTGCTTTGGCTTAATTTTCACTTGTCGATTTCACTGTTAAAGTGATCGTCCCCTTTCTTTTCAACTCAACAAACTCTTTTCTTTGAGTTTTTCTTAAACTAGTCTACTTTATTATCCAGTTCAGCTCTGGTATTAGTACTATGGAGTTTTTGCAGAAAACTTATCTGCAATTCCCAGCCTGTCCCATTTACCTTAACTCTATTTAACAGGTCACAAATCTCAGAGGTGTTGTTAATATGTATGCCAGCAGATAGGTCTGGCCCACCCAAAGGGTTTGTCTCTGATTTTTCTGAGGTTGTGATGATATTCTACACAGCAATAAATTCCTTTTCCCCAGACATCTGTCAGTGGCAAAACACTGATACATGGATGAAGAATCAAGGTAATGCAGTGTACACAACCGAACAAGCACTTATTTTTATAAAATACTCAGCACTTTAAAGCTTCTAATACAACTTCCATCCTTTTTCAGAAGGTCTCAGTAGCAAACACAAGTTCCTTTTGAAAAATTTGTCCCTGGTGGTTTTTCATAAAATACATCTTCTACCAAAGAGCTGATGGCTGCACGGTGTGTTTGTAGTAAAGCCGGAGAAACTGGGCACATATCCTGACTCGCTGTCTTGTGGATTTACTACCCAGCAACCTTCTACTGTGAAACCTTAGTTTTATCTGGCTACTGTGCATATAATCAAAGAAAGCAGAGAAAAAAAAAAAAAGTTGACTTTCTGAAGAAAATGAAAAATTAATCATCTTTGCAATGTCTTGATGTTACAATGAAAAATCATTTCAGTGGGCAACAGAAAGCGTGTGCACAACAGCCACTTGCAGCCAAGAAGAGATAAAGGGGATAACCTCTAACCAGAATATCTAAAGCTCTGTCATTTCACCTGAGTGTTAATTCTTTGACAAGGTTACCTTAATTAGTTGGCAGATGATAGAAAGAAACCTGACAGGTAAGGATAACCTGACAGGTCTTGAATCACTGCTGTCCTCTCTGCCTTTTCATTTTGAGTTGAAATTCAGTCTAAAATATGCATTGCCATGAGGCTAAATGTTGGCATGGAAGTTCCTGCACCAGATGTTAGTTTCATTTTTAGGAGATTTTGGAGGAGGACTTAGAATATTTTAAAAACAACAGAAAATCAGAAGAGCTTAATGTTTAAAGATCCAAAGTCAAAGCTGATTTTTTTTTTCATTTTAGACAGTAAATATGAACTGTCCAAACCTTCCCAATTTGAGAACACATTTCTTTCTGGAAGTGGAAAATACCACCAATAGTTAGCCTGGCAAAACATGAAAATGAAACAGCTTTCAGGATCAGCGAGGAACAAAATTAAAAAATGAAATAAGATGCATTTCAGGGAAAAACAAACAAACCCCTGAAAAACTATATAAATCTGGTTTTCTTTTTATTATTATTTAAACAATTATACAGTGATTAAGAGAACAATTCACGGTATACATTGGACCGCAGGTTGCTCATTATCATCCCGGTGGCTAGAACTAGACCTGAGAATTAGGAATTGTGGATACCACACCCAGAACTGCCACTCATCATTTGGGCTTGATCTTGCAGATATTTCTGCATGTGAGTACCACTGCCTACATGAAGAGACCCACAGCCCAGCAGGACTATTTGTAGGTGTTAAGGTGCACAGGGCTGTGCACTATTTCTAACATCAGAGTCTTAACTTCTGTCCCATTTTCCAAAGTGTGAAGTGTGCCTCTGTAACTTGAAGGTGAACACAGCCTGGAGTTTCCTTTCCTCCATCACTCATCTGATGTACATTAAGCTGATAACAGATAACGTACTCCTGGCACAAGTAGTCCTTGTCTGAAATGTTGAACTTCTCACATAATTGACCACAGGATGGGTATTTTTTTATACTGAGCTTAGAAAAACAGTTCACTTCAAATTATTCAGTATTTATCAGCCTCATCCTGTTTGGTCAAAGGGACATTCCTGCTTTCTATGTATTATAGAAGCAACCTTGCTCATCTCTATATTGGAAGGTCCCGCTGACTTTTCCAACAGAATCTGCAGCCAGAAGTTAGCATTTCAGTCATAAACCATCTGATACAGCAATCAGTGTCTCTTCTCATGGATGCTACTTCAGTATGGAAACACTGTATTGTAGGGTGGTCTCCATTTCCAGTTTTTCTTTATCTCTTTTTGGTAATCAAATGGCATTTCCCTTCCAGAGAAGTGTGCAGTGCACACTGCTAAGACCACCATTTCTAGGGAAATGACCCCTCCTTGGTCAAGCAACTGTCACTGTATTCAGGCTTCCAGGAAAGGTCCATCTGACTGAGCCTTCACTTCTTGTTTCATCACCAAGAAGAGGTGTCTTATTTACATGCCTCCAGCCCACATCTCCTACAGGTGATGTGCTTTACACAGGTCTGACCCTTAGTCCAACTGACAGCCCAAGTAGTACTTGCAGTGCTGCAAACACTTGCAGAGTAGTTGCAGGCACATACATATAACAGGGACTTGGCCTGGGTGTTGCTTTGAATGGCTAGGATAGGAAACAATTTCCCAACTGAAAACCCTGACAACCACCTGAATCAAAGCCATAAAGAACCTGCAGGAACCCAGTTCTGCCCAGCCACCCAAAGACAATTGTGTCCTGATAAGATTTGGTTAGGTGTTTTATAATTAGCACCACTCAACAAGTTCAATTAAAGGAACTTCGGTCCCAGCAGAGGAGTTGCAGTCTGGTTTCTTGTGCAGCTGGAGGGTTCACCGCACCTTGTCTCCTGTGCAGGTGGCACCTAATCCTTTCAGAGTTTCATAAGGGATAAAAGATTACTTAAATGCTTTTTGGTTTAATATGAAGACAAACATCAAATGTCACATAAACAGAAAATGTCAACTTTTAATTATCAGGCTTTAATATCCCAAACCAATAGGCAAGTTCCTTGTAAAGTCAGTCCTTCACTTGACTGTATGACCAAGATGCAGGCATATAGCTTTGTTTACTGGTACACACAGAAAAACCCCCAGCCTTTGAAATAGTTAAAATATTTAGTTTCCAAGTTCTCTGACAACACTTCCTATTCTCTCAATTTTTATTTTAATTTTATATTATATCATGTCATCTTGATGCCAATTTACAGCAGATGGCTTGGAATCTATAAATAATAATCTCACTTTCAATCCAATATTTCCTTTCTAATGAGAAGAAAACTAAAGCAAACAACTCTGTTAACATTATGTAGGTTTTTTGAAATAAGAAAAGCTAAAACATTGAAAGCCAAGGTTAAAGATGACATTCAGAGGTAACATGAAAATAAAAGGCAAGAACTTTTACAGTGTCTGAAGACAGCTAGAGTGTTATTAAAGACTTGTGCACTGTCATTCATATATATGTGTACTCATAGCACATGTGTGTGTCTGTGTGCCTTGTGTGTGTGTCTCTATGCATATTTGGTACAAAAGTATTTATTTCAGCAGCTGAATTAGCACAATTCTGATGTTGTTAATGAACCAATTCAATTAGATCTTAATGTGTCTCATCCACAGAATATCATCACAGACAGAAATTTGTACCATCATGATTGCAAAGATCAACAATAGAATGAGAAAACAATGGTCACAGCATGCAGTCTAACCTACAAAACCTGTGGTGTGCCCCAGCCCTGCTCCTCAGTGTCACGTCCCTCTTTCATAGCAGGAAGATTCTTTGAAGTCCTGGTGCCCTTCCAAAACAAGAACCATACTCAAAGACAGGGGAAATCCACAACTAGTTTCTTAACAACAAGCAGTTTCCTGAACACACTGCAGTCTGCCCTACAGAACTCCGAGGTGGCAGGTCTGCTAATCCCTCTTCTTACTTCTCCAAGAATCAAAATCTCTATTATTTCATGATCACTAAACCCAAGATGGCCTCTGTCTGTTACATCTCCTACAAGTCTTCCTCTGCTAACAAGCAGCAGGACAAGGAGGGCACCCTCTCTAGGTGGTTCTTTCATCAGCTGCATCAGGAGGTTATCTTCTATATACTCCAATAACTTCTCGGACTGTTCTCTCTCTTCTGTATTATATTCCCAGCAAAGATTTGGGAAGCTGAAGAGCCCCACGAGAAGAGGTAGTGATTACAAAACCTCTCCTAACTGCCTTAATGGTTCCTGCTCATCTTGCACACAGGGGTGTCTCTGTTGCCCTTAGGTCCAAGGGACAGGCTGAGGTGCTCCCTGCAGCTGAGTCCTGCACAGCTGCAGGTCAGTGTGGAAGCTCCCACTAGATCCCCACACCCCTTCTGGCAGTGGCTTTCAATCAGGTGGTGACCATGGCTGGGTCCTCTTCTGGGAGAAGGATGGCCATCAGTTTATAGAACTAGAGAATCGTAGGGTTTGGAAATGACCTCTGGAGATCATCGAGTCCAACCCCCCTGCCAGCACAGGAACACCCAGGGCAGGCCATACAGGAAGTGATCCAGGCAGGTCTTGAAAGTCTCCAAAGATGACTCTACAACCTCTCTGGGCAGCCTGTGCCAGGCTCTGTCACCCTCACAGGAAAGTTTTCCTTATGTTGAGGTGGAACTTCACATGTTCCAGTTTGTGACTGTTGCCCCTTGTCCTGTCACAGGGCACCACTGACCAGAGTCTGGCCCCTTCTGCTGGACACCCACCTTGCAGAGGTTTGTAAACATCCATCAGATTCCCTCTCAGGCTGCTCTTCTCCAGCCCCAGGGCTCTCAGCCTTTCCTCATAAAAGAGATGCTCCAGACCCTTCATCATCTTTGTAGCCTCCGTTGGACTCTTAGTATTTCCCTGTCCCTCTTGAACTGGGGAGACCAGAACTGGACACACACAGTACTCCAGATGTGGTCTTACTAGTGGAGAGCAGAGAGAGAGGAGAACCTCTGTCGACCTGCTGGATACACTCTTCTTTATACAACCCAGAATGCCATTGGCCCTCCCAGCCACAAGGGCACATCGCTGTTCCATGGATAACTTTTTGTCCATCAGGAAGCCAAGGTCTCTATCCATGGGGCTGCTTTCCAGCAGTCTATCCCTAACCTGTACCAGTACATGGTATTGTTCCTCCCAGGTGTAGGACTCTACACTTATCCTTGTTGAACTTCATTAGGTTTGCATTTGCCCATCACTTCAGTCTGTCTAGTTGAGTTAGAACTAGCTGAGTTCACCTCTCAGGTTGTTTGTTATTTCATACAACAATGCATTACAATATTGCTCGATTGTTTACTAATTCTGTTGGAAAGCAAATTAAAGACTTCCCTCCAAGGCTTTTTTTTAATTGGATGGAGGAGCATCGATGGGATTTCTAGCAAAGCAAATTAATTAGATTATTGTATTGCAAACATCATTTTAATTGCCTAGGTAAATATAAGGCTTTTGAGATGCTGTCTTAAGGCCAATTGCCCCACTGCAAAATATTCAATATATATTGCTTCACAGGTGGGTTTATAGTAATGCCATACATATATGACAGTGATACAGTGACAGCAAATGAACGGTGAGAAACTGAAGCCCTTACAGGCTGTTTTTCAGATAAACTACTGAGCAGTATGGGAATTGGAGAGTCCAAGTCTGAGAAGGGCGTGATTTGAAGTCTGTGTACACATTGCTAAAAGGCAGGTGCAACTGCACCTCTTCATCTTCCCTCTTAAAATACTTAACTCGGTTTTATTAATGGACTCTGTGAATACACTGGTAACCAGCACAGACTAAATTCATCATGGTGACCAAGACAAACTTGGAGAGATCCACCACAGGGAAGAGAATGTGACTAATGGTTGTGGAGAGTGAAGAAGGTTTTAAAACTGAAAACAGCCACAGTACAGGTGTCAGGATGCCAGGAATGCTCTATTTCCAGAAAGAAACAACATCAACCAACCAAACAAAAAACAACAAAACCAAAACCAACAACAACAAAAAAACAATGTAGAAAAAAAATAGTAGACAGCTGACAGAGCCCTACAATTTTGGAGGAGACAAGAAGACTTTTTTGAGAAAGAACATGAAATGGAAAACCAAGAAGATAAAATGGGTATTTTCTGGTAAGATAATGTGGTTGGGGGAGTTCAGATGGAAAATTGCTTGCTTATTTTCAGAACAAACAAACAAAAAAAAACCACAGGGAAATATCAGTGAAGTCAGAGAAAACTCTTTTAAGTGGAATGTGTTAGCAGGTTAATTTGGGTTTTATTTTGAAGATCTGGAATGTGCACACACTTGTTTCCTCGTGCATGTGTACACAGATACATGCATATATGCATACACATTTTTATAGATATGTTTGCATATTTATGCACATATAAAGACACATGCTGTCCTAGTATGGACAGGTATTATCTTAAATTTTATAAAATGTGAGATCCAGGGCTTATAAGGAGACAAGAATTTATTAAACTATATATATATATATATAGGGAAAGAGAGATATATATTTGTTATAGAATGTAAAACCAGACACCAAATGTATAATCAGTAAACTTTGAAACAGCAGTATATGTAACAGGCACTTGTGAGCAACTGTTCCAGTATGGCTTCTTAAAAGCAGATGTGCTGTGGTGTGACAGTCCAGGTCCCAGCAGCATTCTGGGGAGCACCCTCTCACCACGCCAGGTATGGGTACCACAGGCTTTGACAGTCTGGAGAGGGGTGGAAAGAGTCTTAAACTCAGCCTGTCCTAAAGCATTCGAACCCACATTTCTGTACCCAGCTGACATTTCATCGCTGGTTGCCCTTTGGCTTCAGCAGTCTAAGTGTATTTTCTGATTCAGGGCAGGGTGATGTCACGTTGTGCGTGAGAGGTGAGGGGGCACAGATTCCTAAACCTCCACAGTGGAGAACTGAGCAGCTCTGGCCAATCCCTGACTTTTTACCCAGCTATACCCTAGGATGCCTTCAACCCTCACAATGAAAGATGCCAACTCCAGCACTGCAATGCCTCCTGACAGTGCTGCGACATCAGCATTACTATAGCAACAGGCCAGAGCAGCAGTAATTCATGCTGTGGCTGGGCCGGTACCGATGGCCTGCTTTGCTCACTGCCCCATCCCATAGTGAGCCTTGGTGCAGTGAGAACAGACCCCTGCCAGGCACCCACCATACCGTGTGGCCCGCATCCCACCTCCTGCAGCCAGACCTTGCCAGCATATTCCCAGCTGAATTTCTTATTCCCTCCCTGCGCTTTAGACTTTTCCAGCAACACAAGAAATAAGAAATTTGGTCTGGTTTGTCCCTGCTGCAGCACTGATGAGTCTGCAGTCAGCAGAGGGGATTTCAGCAGCATCAGCTCTAAGGAGGACTGGCATGTACAGTGGTGACAAAAGTGACATAAGACCAGTCCTGTGGCTGAAAATCCCCTGGCATACTGACCCCACTGCCTTGCCCCTGCCCCAAATAGAATCATAGAATCACAGAATTACTGTCTGGTTTGGGTGGGAAAAGACATTTTAAGCTGATCACGTCCAAGCCTCTGCAGGGAGCAGGGACATCTGCAACTAGAGCAGGTTGTTCAGAGCCCCGGCCAACCTCACCTGCAATGGTTCCAGGGATGGGACAGTAACCACCTCTCTGGGCAACCTGGGCCAGGGTCTCATCATCCTCAGTGTAAATAATTTCTTCCTTCTCTCCAGTCTAAATCTCCCTCTTTTAGTTTAAACCTATCACTCCTTCTCCTGCTGCAACAGGCCATGCTCAAAAGTCTGTTTCTACCTTTCTGACAGGTCCATTGAAGTCTTGAAAGGCCACCAGAAAATCTCCCCCGAGCCTTCTCTTCTCCAGGCTGAACACCCCCAACTCTCCCAGCCCGAAATCACAGCAGAGGGGTTCCAGCCCTCAGATCACCAAACAGTGACATGTGCTACAGCCTGTCCATGTTGACCTTCAAGTTCTGCCTTCACATGGCTGTCTCCTTGCTGAGCCTCTCAGTGCTGAGCATGTTCCCCAGCAAATTTCTGATAAACAAACCCCTTTTCCATCCCTCCCATGTCCAGTCATAGCAACACACCTGAACATGTCTTTGCTGGTGAGCAGGGACCTTCATAAAGGAAAATTCCGAGCAGCTATAAACCTCTGCAGTGTGCACAGTGCTCCCCAAGTAGCTGATTTGGGGAGATACAAGTAGGAATGGGCAGGGAGCACCCGCAGCCAGACAGCAAAAGTCTAGATCAGTCTGATGGGAATGTCCCTCCATCAGCCAAGGTGCTTGAAAACCCTTCATGTTGAAAAATATTGAGAAATCATGAAGTTTTGTTTGTTTTGACAGAGTGTTTATAAAAGTAGAATTGCTACCAGTTGCTACTGAGTTACTGAGCAGAAAGTGTTGTCACTAGAACCCCTGGCTCTGGTTTGCATTCACACAACATCAAATGGATGGAATTGATCTGGGTGAATAAATTAACTTCCAGAGCCAAAAATGTCCACAAAAATAATCCATAAAAAAACCCATAAAGGTGTTGTGCTGGTGCTGCTGACTCAGCTGAACCTTGATCAGCAGAAAACCCATGTCTCACTGCAGAGCATCCATCCCCAGCACAGACTCGGGGTTTGGAGGTAGTCCTTCTTCTAGATGCTTGGGAGAAGCCGGGTGGTAGCACCCATCCCAAGGGGCAGTCAGCACTGCTGGACAGTTGTATTGAGCTGATGCCTTGTCCACAGCATCCTGTGCCCATCAACTGCACGGGACGTGAGGTGAGACAGGTCCACTCTTTCTGATTGAGCTGGGATCACCATTCTGCACAGTGACCAGTCCATCGTTTGTAGATGGCACTGACCATATGGATTTTGTATGGATCTCAGTGGAAGGCTGAGGGTGGAGCTGGGGTCACCCTCACCCCACACCCATGTCCATCCCAGTGCTGCCCAAATCCTGCTGCACCCACCGGGGTCTGTTTGCATTTGATTTTAGGACATGTTTGCTCAAGCCTCTTTTTTTTTTTTTTTTTTTTTTTTCCT
>JANHGL010011449.1:0-16800 GCA_024611195.1 Ceyx melanurus | reverse complement strand
GGAGATATTCCAGGTGAGGTTGGCCAAGGCTCTGAGCAGCCTGGTCTAGTTGAGGGTGTCCCTGCTCACTGCAGGGGTCTGTGCTAGATGACCTTCAGAGGTCCCTTCCAGCTAGGTCTAGGACATTCTAGGACTCTATGATTCTATAAACAGGACCTTTTGCAACGGAGCCTCCAGCTGTCCATCTTCTCAGTAAAAGGTGTCTATGGTTGCTCAATAGACCTCAACAATTATTTGGTAACATGACAGCTCCCTCAGAAGCCTCCTCACCTTCTTCCTGTGTTAGTACTTATCTCAGAGTCATTGGTGCATGATCTGTTTCTTATGTATGGGAAGCCAATTCCTTCTAGCCCATGACAGGGGTAATCTGCCAATAGTGGAGCGTGATTTCCCCTGACATGCAAAGGCCGACACGACAGCGACATCCCACTTAGTAGCACTGCAAGGATTGGGAAAAAAATATTCAGGTTTTGCAGTTATTTGTCCTGACCTACTGTTGTCCTCTGGGCATGTGTGTGTGAGAGACTGTGTGTGATTTTAATTTGCTCACAAACAGCTCAATTTGTGCTGAAGACTTGATCTATGAAGCAGGTTCCTGAATTAGTCGAGGCAAAGAAGGAGCACAGTTGTGAAATCCTGCTTTTGCTCCATTGAATTAATGATAGGTAAGGAATTCCTAGTCTGTTTTTTAGTCATTTGGCAGAGCTAATATGATAGCATAGATTTTGTTAATCTGTAATTATTACATTAATATAAACTACAGTTTGTGAAATGTAGTGAAAAAAACTCAATGTGTTAAACAAAGGTGCTAAAGTGCTCCAGGAATTTGAGGTTTCAATTATTGCCTTATTTACTTGTCGTAGTACTCTCAGGTTAGGCCTGAAGAACAAAAGTAATACCATAGACTTACATGGATCACAAAGGGTAGCAATGTCCATAATATAACCAAACCCCCACACTAAATATACAATGTCCCAGTCACATCCATGATTAATGTAAAAAAGTTTCTTATCAGAGAAGGAATTACAGAGTAATTACTAAATTGTTTTGTCTCCAGAATCTAAACAGTTTTTGTTTAGATTGCTCATTTATTGAGAAAATCCAAATAAATGTTTGCTAATTCATTAATACTATATTATTTTGCAACATACTGTTAGTTTAGATATTGAGTACACTGTACATGCATGAGGCAAAGCTGCATTTCTGCTGGAAGAACAAATCAGACACTACATTTTCAGAATCATTCCTAAGCATCGAAATCATAAAGGGCAAAGTTGAAGTGCTTATTAAACTAATATTATTTAATTTATACCTAAAGTAATACTTTGAAGCTAAAAGTATTATTTTATAGTGCCCCATCTTTCTCTCCTGAAAATAATTCTTCTGTGTGAATAGTTTGACATAGGAGAAAACAGCCAGTTCACCAGCACCAGTACTGACTCTGATTTCCTTATTTGAGATTAAGTAAGTCACTGAGGCTTGAGCAAGCCTGCCTGTGCTCTCAGGACTCCAAAGGATGAAATATGCTATTTGGCCAGAGTAGCCCCTGGCACTTACAGTCTTTACAATCAACAAAGGCTGCTGCTGCCAAAAAGATTACTTTCTGTAGCCTTGCTAAAGCCTTGGAGACTGTGTAGAGCAATCTGCATCCTGCAGTACACACACAAGTCGTGACTACAATAATCCAGAGAAACCCTCTAGCACTCATGATGTAGAGAAATCTTGTTTCAACCTCATCTGCAACCAGAATGCAATTATCATCTTCACTCTCAGCTGCCCTGTCTCTGATAGAGAGTGCCAGGGACCAGAAGTGCACATCTGAAGCAGCTTCAGGCCAATGTGAAAAATTTTCTCCTACAGAAAATCCCTGCAATGAGAAGTTAGTGACTGTTGAACTTCCTGCTTGGAGTGATATTCTCTGTGTTTCTTCTGGAAATAATTATTTCCTCCCTTTTGAACCTCTAAAGCCTCCATAATGCACTAATCACCACAGCTAGTAAGTGATAGGGACAGATGGTCTCAGATGCTATGACCCTAAAGAGTAATAAACTCAGGGGTATTGGTGAGAAGGTCTTCTTATATGTAAGGCTTAAAAAGTGATCATTTACTACTGCATTTGTTGCTCTATTTCCTATAATTTCCAGAGGATTCAAAATGGAAATTCCTATTTTAAAATGCCTTTTTTAAGCAGTAAATTTGACCTTGTCATAATTGAAGAATTTACTTGTGATTCCAGAAGCTACAGTATTTGTGGAGACTCTGTACAGCACAGTCTTCCAAGCACATCCATTTGCATGATTGGAGCTTTTCTGAGCTGCCACTGAAGGGAAAGACTAGAACAGCCATGTGGATGGTATCAGGAAGATCTGGTGTGCTTTGCTAAGGTACTGAGGTTTTAATTTTGTGCTTATTGCTCAGGGGCCACATTTTTAGTTGCTCAGTGAGCTGCCTGGATTTTGCCTTGCTACACATACACTTCGCTCACAGATTCATAGGAGTCATCTTGCAGAAAAGTCCTGCCCACCAAAAAGCTATCAGACTCTTGTTGCAATTTAGAAGTGACTTTATGTCCTTGAGGTTACAGTTTTATTTAGGATGCATCCATATCTGAAGATTTCAAAGTAGCTTAAAAGTAAAAAAACAAACAAACAAACAGAAAAAAAGCCAAAAAAAAAAAAAAAAGATAATTTTTGAGGACCATCAAATCAGAGAAACCCTTTGAAAGAAAAGGAAATATTTTAACCCTTCTGCCATCATCCTAACTTCTCAAATCTACAGGCAGAAGGTATGCAAGTATATCTAATGAATGCTTTTGGGTTATGACAAAGCTTCAGAAAGATGTTGTAAAATCAGCCATAACAAGATAAAGTCCCATGGTGGGTATGGCTCTAGGCAAAGTAGTCACCTGCCTTTTGAGGAAAGCCATAGTGAAGGAAAATGGTCACTGTGTGGGAAGTGGGGAGGAAAATTCTACTTATTTTGCCTGTGCTCAGTCCTAAAATGCCAGGCTGGCTGCTGCTGCTATACCAGAAGTACCAGGCTAACAATGAGATGGGGATCCTGGCTCCTCCTAGTTGTAGCTGCCACTCCTCCACTTCCTGCTCTATAGCATGTCTATAAGTAGTAAGCCCAAGTCTGCAGGACTCTTTCTTAATGGAATTGGTATTGGTCTGTCATCCTTCGGCAACAAAAAATTGATTTTGTGTCTATTGCCTATGCCTCGAAGCAGCTCTGCTTAAGCCTGTCACAGCTGGAGCCTAATGACAGAGATCAGTTAGAATTTAGAAGCTAATTTATAAATAAAATATCAACTATACAAATCAATGTAATGCTTCTCTATGAAGCAGTTCAGATTGCCCTGAGACAATCTCAAAGGAAATGAAATTGTTACATTACCTGTAGTGCACACTATAATGCCCTTTGGCCACAGATGTATATCTCTCCATGATCAGAGTTTTCTGGAGGAAAATTCATCTTACTAAGGGTTGTGAACTTTCCAGAGCTTCTTTAATCAAACTCTCTGCATTTCATACTTCTATGCAAACCATCACCAGCAACGGTGTTGTGAAACAGAAAAATCAGACAGAGGACATGAGAAATGGGAGTGTTGCCCTAAATACTTAGAAGGAGCAAGTTGGTACAGAGGGATGAAAAATCAGAAGCTGAGGGTTTGTAACTACTACAGTGACACCTTATAAAAAATAGTCACGGAGAGAAGCTGCTCCACAGATGGTCTGAGTGGCAGATCTTGGCATACAGGGACTTTCTTGAGGTTTTCCTTAGGTAGGTGACAGTGAACTTATGCTGACACTTTAGGTGGTAACAAGCATTGGCAACTTTATTGTTTCCTGCCACCCCTTATATAGCCTAAATAACCAACAAATACCCACCCCCCCCCATTGGTCCACATTAGCTGTTCACACACCATCTTCCCTATTCTCCTAGGTTAGTGCCAGCTGGACAAGCTTCTCCTTACTTTCCTAACTTAACTTCTTTAATCTTGTTTACCCATTTTATGAAAGGACAGAACTCCCCTTTGTTGAGGCAGGCCCCTCGCTTGCCTACGGGTAGGGAGATGTTGGGGGAGCAGAGAGACTCACCAGAAGCTGGCAGATCTCATTGGAGAGGCTGGCGAGGGCAATGCTGTCAGGGCAATGCTGACCACCCTCATGCCTATAAAAAGTGGCCTGGAGCACGACAGCAGCAGAGTCAGTCAAAGCATGGTGCAGCAGTTTGCATGGAAAGGTGGGCAGGAAGAGTACTGAAGCTCTGCCAGCTCAAGAGGTATGTTCAGTTGGAGGACATCAGCCTCTCAGAAGGTGCTTAGCTGTGGTGTTCCCCTCTCAGAGAGCCATGTTCTTTACACTCACCAGAATGGAAGCAGCAACACAGACAGAGCTCCCATTAAATCATGCTGCCATCCAGGTCTCAGGCTGCAGGGTGTGCCAGAGCCTTCCACTAGTACTGAGAACAGCTGTGTACACAATGACCAGGTGGATGATCTGGTCAGCCTGGCAAGAGAGCTACCAGAGCAAGTAAAAAAGTTACGGAGCATCAGGGAGGCTGAGCCAGAGATGGTCTGGTGGAGCCAAGCTCTTCCTCTCTGAGACAGAAACAGAAGCACCCATCAGAAAATACCCAGGATAAGGGTACCCTGATTCCTCTCCCTAGCAGGCTGAAGGCAGGAGCCTCAGTGAAGTGAATGGAGGTGAGTCCATATTCAGGGTGGCAGGTGAACTCCCTCTGTGCCCATCTTGCTCCCTCAGGTTCCTCAGTACAACCCGTATGAGGCTCTGGATGTGGAAGGCCGGTCAATATAGGATGTGGATGACAGTCCACTTACATCAGAGGTGTCTCTGAGGTCAGAAAGGCTACCTCCTGTATCATGACCACATGAGACCCGCCTGGATCTGTTCCTGAGAGACTTGGTCTAGATGATCCTGCTTAGGCAGGGGGGTTGGACTAGATGATCTTCTAGGTCCCTTCCAGCCCCTAATTTCTGTGATTCTGTGATTCTGTGATAACCATCAACGCGTTACAGTTGTAGGTGACTCCCTTCTGAGAGGAACAGAGAGTCCAATCGCCCAGACAGACTCTCCTCGTAGGGAAGTCTGCTGCTTCCCTGGGGCTTAGGACATTACTAGGAAAATTCCTAGTTTGGTACAGCTCCCCAGACTATTCTTACCTGTAACTGTTCTTCCATGAGGGTGGAAGCTGCAGGAGGACAAAGCTGCAGCCCTGGGTATATGAGTGATCAAAAAAGACTTCAGGGGCTTGGAAGCTGGTGGGGGGAATCTGGAGCACAGGTTATTTTATCCTCTCCTTATAGTTGCAGGCAGTGACACCAGAAGGAACAGATGGATGCAGACTATTAGTGCAATAGCTGGTGCCACTGCCACAATTCGGGGGTTTATCAATAATGAGATGTCCTACATGGCAACCAGGCTTGCTGGTGTCAGAGGGGATTCACCTTCCTTCAAACAGGCAGAGGGGCTTTGCTCAATAGTTTGCAAGGCTCATTGACTGGCTTTAAACTGAACTTGAAGGGGCAGGGGGATAATATCAGGCTGTGACAAGATGTGGGAAGACATGCCATGGTTAAAGGGACAGTGCGCTAGCAAGGGTCCTCAGTTTGTTGCTCTGAGGTGTGCTGAGGACACTGCAGCACACTTCAAGTCTTATGGAGAGGGGCTGGGGGGCTTCTGAGGTAATAGGAGCCAAAAGGGAAGCATCAATGAAATACCCCAAAGGTATTAATGGGAGTTCCTCTAAGAAGGTGCCATAGTAGGGCTTCTTGCAAACACTATACCCTTTATCTCAGCACTTCTTTCAAACACCCAGGTGCTGGGACAGGTGTAAAAAGCTTATGAATAGGTTTAATAAATACTGCCTGGCTCAGCTACACTGTGTATATCAAGAGAGAGTAAGAATATGCAGAAGTGATTTAAAAAAAGAATAAAAATTGTGCCTAGAAACATATTTTTTTTAAAAATCTAAACAAGTAAGAAACATTTTTAAAGGCTAGGGAGCCACAGCAGGTTTTGGAAAATTAGAATAAAATGGGGTTACAACAAAGGATATTGCCAGGAGAAAGACAGAGAAAATAATTCAAGTCTGCAATTAACTTTAATTATTGTTTTTAAGAAAGGCTGCAAGCAGTAAAAGAACTGATAAAATATTAAAAGTAAAACAAAGATGTCTGGGGTTTTGCTTGATTTTCTTGTTCGTCTGTAAAGCTTTGTAATTTCTTATTGTATTTGCATACACACATATAACATATCACATGTTAATGTACTATATATTATATATGATGTATATAAATTATAACATAATTCCACTTATTTCTTAATTATAAATTCACTTCATATTTTATAAAATATTTAACAATATTTAAATATTTATTTAGATCACAGATTTACAAGAGGTACTAAAGAAGGGACATTTTCTGTCTATTTCAGGAGAAAAAGTTATGAGTTTGATGAAGTACACAGTACATGCTAAAGGCCATTTAAATCAATAATATGAGGTTCTTGTCCTACACATCAAATTTAACCAAATACATTCTTGAGGATATCATAGAATCATAGAACCATTTGGGCTGGAAAGCACCTTTAAAGGTCATCTAATAAAACCCCTGCCTGCAGGGAGCAGGGACATCAATTAGAGCAGGTTGCTCAGGCCCCATCCAACCTGACCTTGAATGTTTCCAGGGATGGGTCATGTTTCACAATAGTAATTGTGAAAAAAAAAGTCTTCCTTATATCTAGTCTAAATCTGCTCTCTTTTAGTTTAAAACCATTACCTCCTGTCCTTCCATAACAGGGCCTGCTAAAAAGATTGTCCCCATTGTTCTTACAGGCCCCCTTTAAGTACTGAAATGCTGCAATAACATCTCCCTGGAGCCTTCTCCTTTCCAGGCTGAACAACCACAGCTCTCTCTGCTTTTCCTCATAGGGAAGAGGTTCCAGCCCTCTGACCATTTTTGTGGCTCTCCTTTGGACCCTCTCCAACAGGTTCATGCCCTTCTTGTGCTGAGGACTCCAGACATGGACACAATACTCTGGGTGAAGTCTCAACAGACTGGAACAGAGTTCCTTGTGTTCCAGCTGGTCCTCAGATGTCAGAGGGGCTGGGGGCAGCTGAGTTTAGATTCTGAGTGATGTCCAGTTTGGAGTTTGGTGCTATTAGTCTGGTTGCTCAGTCTGGCTGAGCTAACACAGGTCAGGATTCACTAATAACCCCCCTGCCCAGTCCCAATCCACAGTACCAGCAGCCAGGATCTGACGGCGCCTGATGGGAGAACTATAGTGACTGGCAGCATGAACAGTGCAGTTTATTGAGTGACAGGAACACAAGTTCTGATGATTTTCTGGTGATACATACACTGACTGCACAGTATATCTAGATATATGGAGAGTACAAATGACCTCACAGAAAAGTTACTAAGTTTAAAGTCCAGATCTTATCCAACGGCATTCCTAAGGGGAGGGGGGAAATGGGGTTCAGCCCATCAGCTGATCCTAGGGGTCAGAGATGACTTGTCCACGATGATGTCTTCCCCAACATCCCCCCTCACCTGAACCATTTTTATAATCATTTTTACCTTCAGGGTGGAACTTGAGTGACTTTAGTCATAAATACCTTCATTATGATTGGTGTAAATTTCTCTCGCTTCCCTTTTAAAGACATAGTTGAAGGAGAATTCAATGTGCAAACTCAGTGAGGGGTGGTGGCACCTTGAGGTGGGCAGCCTCTGGGCTGGAGGTGTGCTTGGGTATTAGGAAGACCGTATAATAAGCAAAGTTCACACAAGGACAACACTTTGTCCAAAAACTGTCAGACTGTTGGCAGAGGGTGGCAAGCAGGCTGCTTATCAGTTCTGCTGGACGATCAAGTTCCCATTTCTGTTGCAATCTCACAACAGGGCAGGGGCACGGAATCTTCACCCCACTCCATCCCCTGTGCATTTGCAAGCAGGGTTGTCTAGGGAACTGTTGTGAAATGGATTCCTGGCATACCAGTTGCACCCTACTCCTGAAAGTTTCTCTGATGTGACACATTTCCTTATGTGTGAACAATGCTGCAACTTTAATATGATTTTGATTTTTAAAATCACCCCCAGTCGTTATTCTACATTCCACATCAGCATCCAGAATATCAACATGACTTTCTACTCTGAGTCATCTTACAAACCCTGTTGAGGAAATTCCTTTCCTTGCTAGTATTTCTACAGCACAAGACTTTTTGCCAAACTCGACTTCCACTCATCAGCAGCTCTTCTGCATGAAGAAGGAGTCTTTGAGAAGAGACAATGCTGATAGCCTTGCTCTCCCTTACAAAAAAACTTAAAAATCAAGTGCCAACCCCTGCTCCTGAAATTATTTGCTGTCTGGACAACCTTTTAATATAAGGTTACTCTTTGATTAACATTTGGCCTTCCTTCCCTGGCTTTCCTGTGGCATCTTTACACATCTGTTGTATTAAAGGGGTCACATCATGGACCATACTGGGGATTGGCCTAAAGCCAAAACTGCCTGCCCTATTACAGGGACAAAAGGGTTTTTCAGTGCTATTTTAGGTGAGTTTGGGAAGCTCGCTTTTTATTTTTATTTTTTTTAGGGAAGAAGTAAAACACATGATCTGTATTTCACTTAGGTGTAGGCCTCTTAGCCATGGACCAAATAAATGCACGGAGAATACACTTGGCAGTTTTAATGTGTGTAATTACATCTCCTACTCACTTCCAAAGAAGTTGCTTGTCTAGACTTTCATTCAGTGCTGTGAAAAAGCAAGGCAAATAGCACTGCTGTGTCTCAGTGCTCATCTACACATTTATCACGTCTTAATTCCTAGAGAATAAACCAAGGCATTGCACATGCTGCTTGTTGACAGTGCTACAGCTCCTGTACCATTAGGTAGGTGCTTTCTAATAGCCTGTCTAGGCTAGCTGCTGGGTTGTGCACCTTCCATCATCTGTCTGGTGACTGACTGACTTCAAGGGAAGGCTTGCAATTACTGCGACCTCAGACTGTCAACTGCAGTGGTTGAATAACTCTGGCAGGCAGGCTCATTTGGATACCACCTCTAGGGAACAGAGTTGCAGGCACTGGTAGAAGCATTTCAGGAGGCAGAGCCCAGCCCCAGCTGCGACGGATGCCTTAGAGCACAAAATGTGTTGCTGTCTCTTGAGACACTTCTCTGCTGTAGATTTGGACATATGGAGCAACAGATTGGTGAACAGGGAAAGTGACTGAGTTAGTCTGTAGTTTACTGACGTGAAGTCTAATCAATCTTCCTAAATGATGATTAACATATTTGCAGTTGAAAGGGTACAGTTTCAGGTCTACGTTCAAGTGGAGTGTCATTGTTTTGTGATCTCTGGACAGATTGGTATACGGGAAAGTTTTTGCAGGCTGCTGGTAAGCTAACAGCATTACTGCTAAGCATTCTGCCACAGTGCTGTTTAGCATATTTTTTAAGTGCTCTGTAGTTGTAGGCCTATTTGTTAGAAAGATGTCACCTTTCTGTGCTCCTGAGAAAAACAAATTAATAAAAAAAAATAAAAATGGCTTTCAGCAGTGCAAATAAGATTTAGCCTCGTAATGCTACAGAGGAGATGAAAGCCAAGGACGAGATTTGGCAATGTAGACTCTAGCACACTGATATTAAACTAATATGGCTCTCAAGCATGTGCCTTTTTGTTTGTGAATGTTTGCTCACGCTCTTCTTCAGAGTAAATTTTAGGACCATATATTAGGTAGCAAACATCCAGCTGTTCATAGTGTCATATAGTTAAACCAAATGAGTAATATCAAACTCTTTCTTAATAACCTCAGTTTTGGAAGAAAATATCTACATTTCACCATTAATGCAAAGTAGAAATGAACAGAGCAAAGGCAGTCATTAATCATTAAAAAAACCAACAACCAAGTCCCATCTCTCAGGATTTCCTTTTATATATATAGTTAGTTAGTTAGTTAGTTAGTTTTCGTCTGGGATATTGTATTCCATTTCTGCTTGTAGCAGGTTCTTCTTGTTCAGAACTTGAAACTCAAAACTCCTGGGATATGCTGTTCTATTGCTAGTGATGAAGGGAACATGTTTATGTGTTTATGACTCTAAGATTATGCTGGGCTGGCAAACACAAAATGATGCAGGGAGCTTTTCTGATCAGGGTGATTTACTAGGTGCTGTGTACAAATGCAAAGTATAAACTGAAAGGAGCGAGGGAAAAAGTGAGGTAAGAAATGTTTTTCTGTATTTACCTATTAAGGATGTATGTCATTTGGTGCATGTTTGCTGTTTGGCAGGAGGGGCAAGGATGCACTAGAGTAGGCAGAACACAGATGCCCTAGTAGGTTTATAAAGGCAACCTATAATAATGATTTTCTTTCAATTCAAGTCAGGAATCCCAACTTTTTAAAGATTGTTGATCTGGACTACAAAGAATTAAAAGCTACCATTACATTGGTTCACTGTGTACTTGAAGTTGATATGAATTGTATTTGCAGATGCAGAAAAGCATGATGGCAGGGTGCTTGGAAACTATTTATTCAAAATAATGATCAATGAACAAAATTTTTTTAAATAACTGAAAAGCATCCAGAGGTAAGTAAATCTTTGTTATCTGGCTGATTTTTCTCATAAGCCTGAAGTAACTTAACCCAGGTCTTGGATGGATCTACGGAGAGGTGGCAAATAGGAGAACATCCCTCTGAACATACAGCAATGCAAACAGTTGAAGATTTGATGCTCTGATCCTACAAGTGTAAGATGGAGAGCTGCTTAACCTGTGCAGGACAGGAGAGAAGCGCCCAGTGTCAGGAATTCTCCATCGATCCATGAAACAAAGAGAATGTGGATGGCATAATATGCAACAGCAACTGGAGTATCTATTTTCTTAATGATGAGCAACTACCTTTATAAGCTGCTGCTGGAATAATGTGTTTCAAATTTGAAAATGCCTGGCTAGGTTATGAACAGGCCCCATGTGACATACCATTTGCTTATCTTTATATATGCTTTTTAAAAATGAAGGAGTCAGGCTTGGTTAGATTTTACTGCACTTGGAGTAGTTTACCTTTCACTAGACATTACAGAAAATAATTTGCAGAGTCCACAGAGACTGCATATTACATTTGCATAAGACAAAAAAAAAAAAGGTTACAATTTAAAACAATAAGGGAAGTGTACAGAGCTGATATGAAAATATCAGGAACTTATTTTTCTCTTATGCTACATATTCCAACTTGCAAAAGAGAGAAGAAGCAAAGTGAAAAGTTTAAGGAATTCAGCAATTGAGTGGCATATGAGATCAAAAA
Source organism: Ceyx melanurus (assembly GCA_024611195.1). Taxonomy (NCBI): domain Eukaryota; kingdom Metazoa; phylum Chordata; class Aves; order Coraciiformes; family Alcedinidae; genus Ceyx; species Ceyx melanurus. The sequence continues at coordinate 5,479 of JANHGL010011449.1, read as the reverse complement.
GAGTAAATTGCTTTGTAAAATTAAAATATCAGTATTATTTGTAAGCCTTTGGTGTGCTGTTACTATATATTTTGTGTGATGGGCAGGGAGCAAGTTTAAGAGTTAACTCCATTTCCCAGCAGTACTAGAGATATGGAAGATATCTCTAAGATATTCTAATATCTATGAATCTCTCTATGAATCTATGAAGGAAAATACATATAGTGGTCATATTAACCAGGGCTGACTTTTAGGGACAGAAGATACCAGATAACAGACATACTCTCCTCCTCCAAGTGGGTGCTGTGCTGTTCATGGTGTTGCTGAAGGGAGGCTTTTCAGACACCCTGACTTCAGACCTGTAGGACAGAGCCTGTCTTTCACAGCAAGTATAGTTTTCAGATCACCTCTCTGGAGTATTTGAGAGTATTTAGGTTAATATGTCCAAGAGCCACATGGGAAGCATATCTGGAGTTTCTTCCTTTTTTCTTGTCTTCTGCTGATGGTCCTGGGGAAAACTTGGTGGAGAAAAAATAGCTAAATACAGCCCTTTATGTTGCCCTTTATTCCCAGAACAGACTGCTCTCCTCAGCAGTGTACAAGCCAGGTATATTTAAAACAAATATTTGAACTTGGGAAGCAAACGATGCTTTTTTTGAATGTATCCTGCTCTTTCAGTGCTTCCTCAAGGAAGCTTCACATGCTGCTGAGAAGACCAGTCACTTCTGAGAACTTAGGCTGCTTCTTTGTAAGTGAAGCCTGGCTTTCAGACCTTAGTTTTCACCACAAAGCATTCAATCCTTTTTGAGTGCTGCAACAATAAAATCCTGTTATATCTTCATTCACAGTGTCATTGCAAGCTGTGGCAACTGAATAAACTAGAGGAATTTTATGGGATAATCTTCAGGTCTGCTCAACTGCGTTTCATCATGAAGCACCTAGAAGCATTTAAAGAAAATTTTCCCTATTAGGTATTTTTCCTTCTCCAGTAAAAGGCATTGATTGTTTCAGATAACCAGCAGGTAAAGACAATTTGCAGAAAATAGAGAGTTTAGGACATATTGAAGGTTTTACCATATAAATGTGGAACAGCTATGTGCTTGCTGATGATGGCCTTTCCATACTTTCCAACAGGTATCCTGACTTCAATAAATAAACATTTACTGTTGTCTACCCACAAAAAGGGCTTGAATATCTAAGTGAAGTTAGTGTCAACATGCACTTCCACCCAAAGCTACAGGTGAAAGAGCTAAGCTGGATCATTGAGTGGCCCCTTGCAGTGAAGTGGCTGCAGCCTAAAAACAACAAATGGGACATTATGAAGTTTCATGCTGAAGTTCTGGAGAAAAACTGACAAGGCCATTTGAAGATCAGATATTTATATGAAATTGGATTTAAGACCTTTGTCCTGTGCACTGAGCTGTTGTGCATACAGCTACTTATGACTAAAGAATGCTCAAAAATATCTTAATTAAAAAATTGTCTCAAAGCAGAGAAACTTTGGGGCAACATTTTTAGCCCTCTGATGCTACTAGTGGTTCACTGGCATGACTGCTTATGTTGGTTTTCTTACATTTATGTTTGTATTTTAAAAACTACAGGCAAAATGCATTCTCAGGGAGGATGTTATTGCAGCTGCAGGAAGGGTGTTATGCCAGTTTAAGCAAGACCCAGAAGAATGCCCTGTCACCTTGGCTTGTGCCACAGTATCTATGTGTTTATCTTCAAATGCAACCTACTGGGAACCCAATTTTCTGAGTAGGATAAATGATAATAAGCTTTGCTATAAATAGCAATTTATAACAGCCACCTGTTGTTGCAATTCTGAATGAGGTATCAGTGATGAATTTTCAAGTATTCCCCATTAAGAATATTATGCACCATGTTGAATTTCAGTTTGTAGAGGCTGCAGCTCTTTTTATTCCTGGGACTTAAGGGTGAAACACATTCCACCAAACCATTTATGAGATATCTAAGCTAGTTATTTAGGCTTCCCATATAATAAAGAGCCATCCATCTTAGTACTGCATAAATTGACTATTGGAGGTGTCTCTTTTGTTTTCTATTAACTATGAAGAGAGATTACATGACTGTAAGCTACAGTACAAGAAGGACATTGATGTACTGGAGTGGGCCCAGAGAAGGGCAACAAAGCTGATGAGGGTGTCTGGAAAGCCTGGCTTGTGGAAAGAGGCTGAGGGAACTGGGATTGTTTAGTCTGGAGGAGAGGAGACCTCACTGCTCTCTACAACTACCTAAAAGGAGGTTGTAGTGAGGCTGGTGTTGGTCTCTTCTCCCAAATTACTAATGATAGAATGAGAGGAAATGGCCTCAAGTTGTGCCAGAGAAGTTCAGATCAGATATTAGGGAGAAATTATTTACGGAGAGAGTGGTCAGGCAGTGGAACAGGTTGCCCAGGAAGGCAGTGGAGTCACCATCCCTGGAGGTGTTTAAAAGTAGATGTAGCACTTGAGGCCGTGGTCTAGTGGTTAGAAACACGCTAGGATGAAGGTTGGACTTGATGATCCTAGAGGTCCTTTCCAATCATTATGATTCTGTGATTCTATGACTACTCTTAAACCAAGGAGCACTCTTTTAGGACAAGAATAAATTCCATTATTATGTTTAGTGGTATCCAGTGTCAGCATAGTCACTAGTCAGAACCCTCCGTCTCACTCTACAGAGTTAATAAAAGACAATACATAAGCTAGATATAGACATTTAAAACACAGTGATAAATTCACAGGAGAGGAAAAGGACAAGGTGATGGCAAACACCCAGCCCACAAGAAGGCATTCAAGTGAAGTTGAACAGCATCACTGCCATGTGAGCTGGTTCCTCTTTCCTCCACCAGGAAGAGGCAAAAGGTAATGTTTGTGTTGTCACTGTTTGCAGTGTTAGCTATAAACACAAATGAGACAACAGGCAACCCTTGATGTCCAGTGGTCTCCAAGACTTTAAAAATTGTCTTCTAAAGAAAGGTTAAACCCTAGTCTATTGTATTGGTCAGACTGATAGTCTCACAATTCAAGGATCCGAGGCTTTAAAAGTAAGACTTCTGAGGGGAAAAAAAAGCAGGAAAAAAAACCACAGCAATGTGACAGATTACAGCCTTAGCTGCTGCCTTTCATTAATCTCAGGAATATCAAAGCCTGACCCTTCTCTCTATATACTATACTATACTATACTATAATATAATATAATATACATGATAGTATACATCAAAGTAATTCCACTGTAGTCATCTTCATCTTTCTTAAAAAAAAAAAAAAAGAGATGGCTTGCATTACAAGGAGCATGGGAGACCTTTTTCTATTGATTACAAATTTTGCATCTCAGCAACTGCAATGAACTCTAGGTAAATATTCCCAGCTTTTTACAGTGCAGGCAAGAAGAAACTGATAAACGTGATGATTTATTCTTCTTCAGTCAGAAACTATTTAAGTAAGGCATAGTCTTTATTGGATTCTCAGTGATATTTTATGAACATGAACTTGCATTGTGTAATAGCAATTTGCTGCTAAACAAACCCTCTTCTGACTTAGTGTGACTCATGACTAGCAAATTAATCAAATTTGGAGCTGTTTGTTTGGTCTTTAAAATGATTTAATCAGACATAACTCATTTAGAAAGTAATTTAATAACAGAGGTAAAGTAACAACACTGAGTCATGCTTCAGTGTGAAGCACATTGTTTAGCTCTATTGTCTTATTAATGCAACATACAGGATATAAAAATGCAGACCTATCACCCTACTCTTTTTGGATCAATAGCTTCAACAGACTCTTAATAAATAGTACATTCAAAAATAAAAAGCATATTAAAAAAAAAAAGCATTCAGACGGAAATTTATTATCATTTTGATTTGTGAAAATAAATGTTCGGATTCAGTACAAAATTTTCAAAATTTTAATACAAAATGTATCAAAAAAATAGTATGGGTCAGATTAATAATAATTAACAAACTCAGAATCACTGATGTCACTGGAGCCACTCCGGTTCATTCCTGTGATAGAGGTACTTCTAGACATGCGAATGAATTACAAAGACAAGTACTCTGCAACATGAAAATCATTCTCTGTGGAGAAAACACTCTATAAACCAAAGTCTTAAGTGATAACTTGTCAGTACCCTATCTCTACGAGGAAAGGATTGCACTTGTTTAAGGGGCAGGACAAAGACATCCTGCCACTATGGTAACATTGCACAGGAATGAGAGACAGATGCTGAGAAGGTTTGTGTTTCCTTTGTCATCACTGTCTAAACTTCCTTTAAGACTGCACTACATTTAGTACAGGAAAGGTGAAATTAGTGCAGAAAAGCTGTCACTCGTTTGTCCACATTGGAACAATAAGAACCGTCGTCACGTTTCAGCAGGCACCAAAAAAAAAAAAAAAAAAAAAAAAAGACTCAGTTGGGATACAGTTTAACCTGTATTTCAGGTCATTCTTTTTATTGCATAATTTAGGGTTTGTATTTATCCCTCCTCAGTTGAAAGATAAAAATTCCCGTTGCGTACCCAAACAGCAACTCTATGATGAATCCATTAGACATACACTAAAGATTTTATTAAAATCTGTAATGAATCTCCTCGATATAGAGTGATGTTTAACTTGAGGAATAATCACCACCTCGGCTCGCCTGTATTTCCTACCACCCATTCCTGTGCTAACCTCACCCTCCCCGGCGGCCCGGGCGGAGCAGTCCCAGCGGGGGCAGATCCGAACGAGGCGGAACCGCCACAACGGGCCCTCGCCGAGACACCCCCGGCAGAAAAGTGACTCCTCGGTAGCGCCGAGCGAACGAGCGGCGAGTGGCGGCACCCGGGGAGCTCCTTCTCGGGCAGCGCTGGCTCAGGAGCGCAGAGCCCGCGGCGCAAGGCCCGGGGCGCGGCCTCTGGGCGCGCTGCGAGCTCCACCAGTGCCAGAGGGGAGTTCAGCGTAGGGAATCGGGCACCCTCCTGGCCCGAGAGGCGAACTGAACTGGTAGTTGCCCTGCCATGGTCACCGCCCGGCCGAGCGCTGCTGCCAGGAGGTCTGTGGGGACCGAGCGGGAGGTGCCACACCGACCTGCGGCAGGGCAGGTCTCGGCTGCAGGGAGAGCCTGAGCCGGTCCCTCGGACCCGAGGGCACAGGAGTGAGCAGGGAAGGATCTGCTCAGTCTGGGGGCAGAGCTGACAGGGGAGCTGGGAAGGTTCAAGAGCATCAGGGAGGCTGAGAGGGAGAGAGATTGGTGGGGCCGCAGCCCGAGGAGGCTGCACCAGAGACGGAGGAACCTCTGCCCTCTTGCCACCAGGCAGAAGGAGGGGACCTCAGAGATGCAGGGAATGGAAACAAGTCCCTGCTCAGGGAGGCAGGTGAATCCCCTCCTGGCCTCCCTCACCTTCCCAGGTGCCCTTACACAGTAGGGTTGGGGCTCTGGAACCTCAGTGCGCATTGTTGGCTCATGGCCATCCCCCTGTCCACCAGGACCCCCAGGTCCCTTTCTCCAGACCTGCTCC
>JANHGL010011448.1:0-49901 GCA_024611195.1 Ceyx melanurus | reverse complement strand
GCCGGGGCAGGTGAGTGCCCAGGCTGGGCTGTGTGGCCCCCCCCCGCTGGCCTCTGCCTCCGGCGTCCCCGGTGGCGGGGCCCGCGCCCCCGCAGCGCGGTTCCGCACGGCCGCCCCTGCCGGCTCCCGCAGCCCGGCCCTGCCCGGCTCCCTCCGCCTACTGAGGGTGCGTTCTCTCCGGCCAGGTCTGCAGGAGAATTTGGACAAGAAGCTGTTCGGGCAGCACCTGGTGAACAAGGTGATTGTGAAGGCCGTGAGGGGCTTCTTGAACAACACCAAGGCCAAAAAGCCTCTTGCCCTTTCCTTGCACGGGTGGACTGGAACTGGCAAAAACTTTGTCAGTAAGATAGTCGCCGAAAGCATTTATAAGAGAGGTCTGCACAGTAAATATGTCCATCAGTTCGTGGCAACTTTACATTTTCCTCATGCCCACAGCATCAGTCTCTACAAGGTAAGAACCTCCTGTGGCACTGGGGCCCAGCTCTGCTGCAGTGACTTGTGTGGGTTTGTAAATGTTATGACGTGGTCAGCACTAGAAATGTAGATGCTGTTTTATGCAGTAAAATGTATCCTGTACCAGTTTGGGAGTCTTCTGTACAGATCTAGCTAAACCCCAGCATCCATCAGGACTCATTTTCCCCTGAGTGTAAAGGTTTTTGCATGTGTTTTGAGCCTCTTTTTAGGGAAGAATGACAGGGTTGATTTTCATTCTGTGCTTTGCTTAAGAGCTGTGACTGAGCTAAGGATTTGTGATTCAGGAAGGTTTCTGTGCTTAGGTGTCATGCTGCTGGTGGGTGCTGCAAAAAGCTCATGGTTCATGGGAGCCACCAGATGACCATAAGTCTGCCAGGTACAATGGCAAGCTGAAGCTTGCTCTCTGAGGCACGGGTGTACTTCTCAGTTTGACTGCACGCTCAGTTTTTCTACACATCCATTTCCCAGCTGTAAAACAAAAACACAAAATGCTTTGTTGTCAGAAAGGTACAGATAAGTGTCTTTGGAATTATTCTGCCAGTTTGGTAAGTGCCAGCTCAGGTCTGTGACAGGTGGAGCAGTAGCCCAGATGCATATTTTCTGTTGGTTTGGGGTTTTTTTTCTGTTTTGAGTTTTTGGTAACTTTGTTAACAGCAGAGTCTGGATAAGTACCACTGTCTTTTGTAATACTGAGTGGAGGAAATAGTGTGTTTCCTCTTTTACAGTTTACTTTTCCTTTTCCTCTTCTTGCCAATGAGCTGTGTTAAAATAAAATGGGTCCTTTTTTGCTTTGAGGCAAAATACACCTGAAACTGTTACTGCCCAAGGCAATAGAACTGTAATTTCTTATCCACAATGCACCCAATGCCACCTTCCTGTTGCTACCTCTGCAGGTTAGGAGGAAACAGTGAATATAAAAAAGATGAATCACTGAGAATGGTCAGATCAGTTATTTCTCATTCATCTGCCAGCAGATAAAACGTTTTTTATTTTTTTTTTTCATAATTACTTCATTACTAATCTTAACCACTTCTGGTTTTGCTGTGTTTTGGGGAATATCTTTCTCAGAAGATTTTCTCCTTGTCCCATCCTGTTTCTTGGTGCCTCAACATTTTTCAGGGCCAGCATGAGATTTTGTTAAAGTTTAATTTACATATTTTTAACTGTGTTTTAGTTAAGAAGTCAAAGCTATTAAAAAGGAAATCACTAAAATTACTCGGGACAAATTTCCCATCTTTTTTTCAAAACAAATTCTTTCAGCATCTTTTCTTTCTATGCTGCCCAGGACCAGTTGCAGTCATGGATTCGGGGAAACGTGAGCATCTGTCCCAGATCACTCTTCATCTTTGATGAGATGGATAAAATGCATGCAGGACTCATTGACTCCATCAAGCCATTCCTGGACTATTATGAGCTGCTGGATGGGGTGTCTTACAGACAAGCCATCTTCATATTCCTCAGGTAAGAACCTTCTGCTCAGGTTTGCTGCTCTGTACACTTGATGCCTTTTTAAAGCTACCTCCAGCTGCAAACTTTTTTGCTTTACTTAGCAATGCAGGAGCTGAGAAGATAACAGAGGTGGCACTAGATTTCTGGAGGAAAGGGAGGACAAGGGAAGACATTCAGCTCACAGATATCCAAAATGCACTCTCTGTGTCTGTCTTCAATAACAAAAACAGTGAGTAAAACTCTGATTGCTTTGGAGATTGTCATAGTTCCACAGAAGGGCTGCCTTGAGCTGTGTTTTCACAGCTATGGTTTATACTTGATGTGGCCTCTGGTCTTTGGCTGCCTCAGTCTGTTGAAAGCCTTTAGGCAGCTACTGAGGAGCAACAGGCTGATGAGCCAGCCCTGCTGGGGGCAGTCCAGTGGCTTCCCAGGTTTCTTCACACAGGACTTCTGGTGAAAAGGGGTTTTAACATAACTATGCTCTAAAATTAGCATTGAAAGCAAACTGACTTGACTTTTTTAATGGCTTACATGCAAGCTCCAAAAAACAGAGCAAGAAAGCAGCTCTGGAAGAGCTGGTAAGAGGTAGAGAAGAACAGATTTTCTGGTTAAGAGGGGAAGATACAACACTAGCATTTTGGGATCAAGGCTTAAATGCAGTCAGAATTCATTAATTCAGCTCCAATGCACCATGTTTATGTGTCTGTCCAAAACTTTATGCCCAAAGTAGCATGAGAATGGGCTTGTCTTTGGACTTAGCTGTGCATTCTAGGATCCTAAAACCAGAGGTGAATTCTTCCTGGTCCATGGGAGAGGGTTCATCCTGTGGTGGTGGTTAACTAGAGGAGCAGTAACAAACCCCTTCTCTTTCCCTTTGTAGGTGGATTTTGGCACAGCACCTTGATTGATCGAAACCTCATTGATTACTTTGTTCCCTTCCTGCCTCTGGAATACAAACATGTGAAAATGTGTGTCAGGGTTGAGATTGAATCACGTGGCTATCCAGTGGATGAGGACATTTTAAGCAGAATAGCTGACGAGATGACCTACTTCCCCAGAGAGGAGAGAATTTATTCAGATAAAGGATGCAAAACTGTGGATTCAAAGTTGGATTATTACTATGACTTCTAACTTTTTATTGCCACAACCTGCAAAGAAGCAAATTTAACTTAATCACAAAGTGAAGGATCCAGGACATTTCATTTTAAGCACTTTTTTAAAGTAAATGAACGTGGTTTTTTTAACTGGTGTGTAAATAAGTGACAGTGCCTCTGCATTTTTTTTTTTCTGTCACTAGTCACAGCTCCCAGGTACTTCAGCCTTGTGTTGTCCAAGGTAAGAATGAACTGTGTGGTGAGTGTGGGGCTCTATGGCAGGGATCAAAACTCTTTTCTGACTGGGTATGTGTCATTGGAACCACTCGGGCAGACTGTTGGTACATGTAGGACTGAGACTGTGATGTGATTTTAATTGGATTTTGGTTTGTACTGGATGATCTTTAGACAATACTGAGAATTTTAATCAGAGTACCTGTGTCTGTGAAAGCCTTCATGGGAACATAACTGCATTAAAAGCAGGATGGGTGTCTTCTCTCCTTGAACATTTTGGTTCAAGTAAAGGGGGGGATTATTCTGTAATTAAAAAAAAAAAAATTGGGAGTCTTCTATCCAACATCATGCAGTACCAGTGTCTTTCTAAAACAGTGGTATCATTTGGTCTTGTGTGTCAAAGAATATGAAACTCTTTGGTGTGAATAGTGTTCAGAGGGCAGATTTTGTATTACAAGGCAGTGAGTTGACAGCTTTGACTGTCACATCAGTGTAGCTGGTTCCTCTTTGGGGTGATTTTTGGATGTATAAGGTTGCCTCCAGTGTTCTCTCCCAGAACTGATCTGTGCACCCAGGAAAGAGTTTTTCTGACTGATGAGTCACCTCCATGGAAGGGGTGCAACTTAATGGGAAATGTTTACAGGCTGAATTTTACACCTAGGCAAGGGAAAGGAGATAATCTCCTCTTCACCTGCATGTAGAATTCATGGGCCAGCTTGCAGAGTTTTCCCTTTCCCTGTTCTTGCAGCCCTGTACCTCTGAGGCAGGGAGGAAGGCTGATCCTAAGGCATTTGAAAAAAAAAAAAACGTGAATGTGCAGTAACTGCAGTTGACACGAGTCTCAAACTTGTTTCTAAATGTGAGCACTGCAGAGGTGGTAGTTGGTTTTGGTGGTTTTTTTTTTTTCACTCCAGTTTCTACTCAAAATAAACTTTTCTCATCAGAAATGTATTTCTTAGTGAACTTCTGGTGTTCTTTGCATTAAGTGATTCAATGTGGATTTTGCACCAACTTACTACTTGTTGAGGAAGAGCATCCTATGTGAAGCTGTGCTCAAGTCTTTGGCTGTGCTTGGATGACCAGTATCTCCCTTCTTGAGGTCAAAGGAAATAGGTACAGGGAGGAGCTGTGACTCTGCCAGCTGGTGAAAGGGAAACAAATTAAGTTTAGGGTGCAAAATACACTGCTAGACCATGGGTACCAATTAGACTGGTGTGGTTTTTGCAGAGGCAGACTTTCTAGATGTGCATGTGCTCAGAAGTATCATAAGGATGAGCTTGTTTTCTAGAGAATAGTTAAAATCCTGCTGCTTCTCTCCTCACCATAACCACTGACTGGACACCCTGCAGGCTCTCATTGAAGCCTCACACATTTTCAGTGGCAGCATCTGGAAGTTTTTTCTGCAAGGCAAAAAACAGGGGCCAGTAAAACTCCCAACTGTCTGGTTCTGCTCTGAAGTTGTGTAATATGCAAACTATCAGTCCCAGTATTGATTGCTTTGAACTCAGGTATTCACCTGTTTCTTTGACCTCTTGATTGTAGCAAATTACTGGCTAATGGAAAAAAGCAGATGTGAAAATGGTAATTTTTTACTATATGGTACCTCCTCAGCAAGGCAGGATTCAGGCAGCAGTGTTGTGGCTCTTCCAGCATTATTAAATGCTCTTAATTCTGCTTTGGGTGCCACAGTAATGACAGCTGAGATACAGTCATAGCAATTATTTCATTACAGTGTAGCCCTAGATGGCTTTGGGTTGATGGGAGCTTCTTCTGTAGGGTGTAGAAATGATGATCAGAGGGTGGAGACTGACTCTGTTCAATGTCTTCTGTTCTTGAAAACAGCAGACCTGGAGAGGAGCATCTCTCTCTGGGTAAATGTGTGGTCTGATCCTTCCCAGCCTCCTGTTATTTCTCCTCTTTAGACTCTGGTTTCAGAGCCAAGCTCTTCACTCTGACTGGGTAACTTGGGTAATTATTCTTTTTAATATGCTACTTGAAACTGATTAGACAACTTAAAGGAAAATGTCAAATGGGGACTAGGTCTGGTCCCTAGAGAAACAGCCCCTTGGCCAGGTGAGAGGAGCTGAGCAGCCCCTGAGAGTGAATTCTGGTTCCCACCAAAGTCCAGAACAAGCAACTGCTGCTTTAATCCAACCTTCTGTTGTTGTGTTCCCAGCTCTTAGCCTGTGCTCATAACCTCAGAGGCTGTGGTTACAATGCAGTGGTGCAGCAAGTGCAGCTCCCTTGGCAGAATGAGGCAGCCTGGCCTTGTCTGCCTGATGCCCCAGGGCCAGCAGCTGCCATGTGTGCCACCCGGCCGGGCATGGGGCAAAGTCCGGATGAACAGGATGGTTTACACACCCCCTGTGGGCTCTGCTTCCTTCATGGGCTTTATTATACCAGGGCACTTGGCTCACACCAGTGTGAACAGCTAACTGACTGCTGTTGCCAAGCACCAGGGTGAACAACTGACTGCTGTTGCCAAGGTCTGTACCTCACTGGCATTAGGCTGTTATTTACACACTGTTTTTTTTCAGTGCTAGGGAGGCTGCATATGCTCTGGCCCACCAGCTGTGATGGAAGCCTGTAGCCAGCTAGAGGAGAGATGAGGAGAGACCCTGACAAGTCTCCTGGCACAGCAGAGGGATGATTAAACGAGCTCCCTGGGGCATATTTGCCCTGCAGCCCATGGCAGTATGGTAGGAGATGCCTGTTCATAACTGCAAAGCAGGCAGAGACTTGGAGGTTTTTTCATGGGTGTTTGTTTCTACTGAGCTGTATTTAACTGCTGAATTCCTTACTGTGCTGCTGGAGCAATGTGCTTTAATAGCAACAGGCTACTTCAACTGCTTACCTATTGCTATAAACAATTGTTTAAGCATAAAGGAAACCTCAGCTGCAGCACAGCTGCTTGAAAACTGCACCAACTCCCACTTTGCAATAGTTAAGAATCATTAAACCAAGACAGAAAAGTGACTTTAGATTTATTCCAACTGCAGTACAGTAGTAATATTTAGTGTTTTGAAATTGCACAAGTATCTGGAGTAACTGAAACTGGATGCAAAATATACACCTCTGAGCCAGTCAATAGGCAAAACAGTGTATGTGAGAAACAACAGTCCAATGTCCCAAGGTTAATGGCTGGCTAGCAGTTGGCTCTGGAGATTGCATCAGTTTGCCAACATTTGACAAACTCCACAGTGGGCTGTAAAAGGCAATTGAACACTTTTAATGGACACAACTGTCTGTTGTAATTTGAGTTAACATAATCATGGTGAGACCTGTGAGTTTTGCATCGCAGCTTAAAGCAAATTTAAGGACAAGTGAGAGAGCAGATACTGCAGCACAAAAATAGCCCAGTCCCTCATAGCAGTTTAAAAAACACACTACAATCAACCAAGCAACAGGCACTTGTCTTGCTCTACAGTATTTGACCCACAAGTGATGATGATGATGAAAGAGTTAAAGCTTGCAACAGAGTATTAAACCCCAGCCTTACCAGGCTGAAGGTTAAATCAATCTTTCCCAGCTTCCTAACTCATCACTCACCCTTCCACACAGACATTCTCTAAAGTTAAAAACTACTATAAAACATACTTATCTAGTGAGGTATGGGATTGCTGATTGCTCCCATTTCCCACTCCTTTCTCTATGGCTCTCTCTGAAGAGCTCTGTATTGCTGTTGCTTATACTTCAGTATAAAAATACATTATTAAAAATAACTTCTATCACTGTGTCTTCCAAGCAAGGTGAGAGCAGTGTTACCCTCTCCTAGACTGCTGGGAGGGAATACTGAAGATCTTGCAGACTTCAGGCCCAGCAGTCCACATGCAGACTGACAAGATGTAACAGTCAAATCCTCATTATTTTTTTCTGATTAAGGAGATTGACCTAGTAATACTGAAACAGATCCCTCTGCTTAGGAAGACCTGGAGTTGCCACACAAATGTAATTACCCCCTCCTTAGTTAAAAGATTATAAAGTCTTCTTTACAATTCTCTTCCCCAAAGCAGCACAGGGGCAAGCAGCTGCTTCCCCCCACACCCTTTCCTACTACTCAGTAACTGATTTCCCAGAGCTCCTGATGACTCTGTATTACTGTAGCAGGAGCTGTGGTGGGATGCCACAGCTCAGATACAAACTGTAACCACGTCCTTCTCTCCCTCAATAGCTGATGCTGTTGGTGGAAGCCACAACAGCACCAAGTCTGCTGTGAAGGACAGGGAGGCTTCCCACCACATCTTATTGCAGCACATCAAGGGTGCCACCCTTACAGACACCATCATAGTCCTGGAGGTGCCACACATCCCTTCCTTTCACTAGCCCAGGAATGACACTGGCTACAATACAGGGAGTCTGACTGCCTGGAAGAATTCCTCTGTTCTTTTTCTAGTCTAGCTTTTTGTGGAAAGAGGAATTCAATATTCTTCCACAGGCTGGGATTATTAAAGCAGGAGAGGCTCTTATCCATTGCTACGTATGTGTCACATTCCAAAATTCTCTATAGGTTAAGAAATAAAAAAGGGGCAACATTGCAATCCCAGCCAGTTGACAGATGAACACTGGGATGTTGTTAAAAAACAAAACCCAGAAAAAATATCCAAACAACGCCAAACAAAAGTTAAAAAGCCCACACAGCTTACCCTGTTATTTCACCATACTCCCTGCAACAGTAAAAAAAGCTGAAGTGCAAATGCACAGATTTCCAAAGGCTGTGGAAGTTCTTTGGAGTCCTGAAGAGTCACAAGTGCTGGGGTTTACTGTATCTCAGTCCATCCTCATGAACATCCAGCTTGGCCTGCACAGTCTTGCAGCCTTTGTCAGAGTAGATTTTCTCCTCTCTGGGGAAGAATGTCATCTCATCAGCCACTGCTTGAACAACCTGCTCATTGACAGCATAGCCACGAGCTGTCATTTCAGCCCTGATGCACATCTTCACGTGCTTCTGCTCCAGGGGCAGGAAGGGGATGAAGTAGTCAATGAGGTTCCTCTCAATGAGGCTGCTGTGCCACAGTCCACCTGGAGGAATTGGGAGGAAAGGGAAAAGCAGGGCAGGGTCAAGGGATGAACCCTGTGTTAGGAAGTAGAATTTCCCCCCCTTTTTTTTGAAGAAAGGGACTTACTGTTCTTGTTATTGAAGGCTCCTACAGACAGCATGTGCTCCAGGTCTTTCAGCTGAATCTCTTCCCTCTGCTTCCCACTTGTCCAGAAGTCAAGAGCTGCTTTATTAATTAAGTCACCACCTGCATTGCTGTTCACAAAAGTAAAAGTACAGTGGTGAACCCAGGCAGAACTGAACTAGAACTTCTTTTCCAGACTGTTACAGGTATTGCTAATCTTGATGTCAAATCAACACAGGAACCCCTAAGCCAAAAATTAGGGAAAGGCTCCAATTCTTTAAATAGCCATCAGAGGCTGACCCTGGTCAGCAGCCAAGCACCTAGAGAGCCACTGGCTCACTCCCTCCTGCCTCAGTGGGATGGGAGGAGAAAACAGGAAGAGCAGAAGTGAGGAAGCTTGTAGTTCAAGATAGTTTAATAAGTTAAAAAAAACAAAACACACAAGGAAGGCCTTGAGGCTTTGCAAGCACCATCCAGAAAGAGCCAAAACATTGCTGTGTTATCAATGCTGTTTTTAGCCACAAAGCCAAAGCAGCTGCTGTGAAGACAACTCCACACCAGCCAGACCAGTATATGGTGCACCCATCCCAGAGAACTCCCCCAGAATGTCAGCTCTCATACAATCTGTGCTCTGGGCCAGGCTCCTGAGCCCAGCACCCTGTAGTGATCTGCTGCACAGCTTCAGACCTGCTCCACTACAGCCATGGGCCAGACAAGAGCTCACAGTGCTCCTCTGTCTTTACAGAAGGGTCTTCACTCCAGAGCAGTTGGAGGAGGTCCCATAGAAACATCATTATCATAATCAACACAGATTTATCTCAGTATCTCACAATGACTGAAATAGGTGCTACAGACCTGAGGAAGATGAAGATGGCTTTTCTGTAGGACACCCCATCAATCTGCTCGTAATAGTCCAAGAATGGCTTGATGGCATCAATGAGACCTGGGTGCATTTTGTCCATCTCATCAAAAATGAAGACAGAGTGGGGACAGGCACTGACGTTGCCCCGAATCCAGTTCTGCAGTTGTTCCTGGAACAAAAGGTTGAAAACCACTGAAAAACTCTCTTATGGAGATGCTGGTCTGTCTGTGTGTGACAGGGACAGATACCAGCATCCCAGTTAGACTTTTTCCTGAAGAGATGGCCTTAAACTCTGTTTCTGATCCCTTTGACATGGGATACTGAAATTAAATGTGAATTATTTTCCTACTCACAGAAGACAGACTTTCTAATTCTATCTGCTTTGTATATAGATGAGTCTCAGAAGCCCAGCTGAGATGGTAACTCCTGAAAAAGGCTTCTTTTGTTTGTTTACAAAAAATATTTATATATCTTGGTGTTTTGTCTTTCATAGAGAAATCCCATCCATCAGGACATCAATTTGGGTTATCTTCACACACTAAAACTTGAAGATCAGAATTTCCCTGTGCTGAGGAATGAAGTAAAACCCTCCATGCTGGCTACACTTTCTCATTGTGCAGCATGGGTGGGTTGACCTGGGCAGCAGCCAAGCACCCCAGCAGGATGGGGGAGAGAGGACAAAGAATAGAAGTGAGAAAATGAGTAGCTAGAGAAAATTGAGTTTGATAGGTCTTATCAACGGGCCTTATCAAAGCTCCTTCAGCCACAGATGCAAAACACAGCCCCGCAGAGGCTGCTGTGGAGAAGGTCACCTCCATCCCAGCCAGTCTGATGATGGGACTCTTCCTAAACACTGCAGAAATCAGCAGGGGACATCCGTGAGATGACAGCACTAGGAAATCACTCTCGCTTTGGATTTGCTGGCGTTTCGGTGCCTTTCACTTCCCACATTTCCCCCTCCATCTCTCCTAAGCACCAATTTTGGAAACCCCCCACGCACACCCCCCCATATGTCGCTATGTGGGGGACACAAACAGCCAAACCCCCGTACTGGGGGGTTCAGAGTAACTGGATCACACTGTGTCCCTCCTCACCTTGTAGGTCTTGAGCTGGTCGTGGTGGGGAAAGTGCAAGGTGGCCAGGAAGAGATGGACGAACTTGCTGCGCAGGCCGGCGCTATGGACGTGCTCCGCCAGGATCTGGCTGAGGAAGTTCTTGCCGGTGCCGGCCCAGCCGTGAAGCGAGAGCGTCAGCGGCTTCTTGGGGCTGGGGTTGTTGCTGAAGCCCATCACCGCCTTCAGCACCACATCCTTGGCCAGGTGTTGCCCGAAGAGCTTGGCGTCCAGCTTCATCTTCAGCGCTGCGGGGAAGAGGGAGAGCTCAGCATCGCACGGCCGCCAACGGGTGCCGGTCGCCGGCCGCGCACCCGGCAAGCGCAGCACGGTGCAGACGCTGCCGGGCACGCCGGGGATGACCCCCCGGGTCCGAGCTCCAGGGCAGGGCTGAGGAGCCCAGCGCGGCCCGGCGCCCCCCGACCCCGCCGTTACCGGTGGCGTTGAGTCGTCGCCCGGCGCTGGGGCAACACTCCACGTAGCTGCAGTAGAAGCTGGGGTGGGACAAGAAGCCGGTGAGGGCCGAGGCGACGCCGATAGCCAGGCCCACGCTAACCGGCTCCAGCGCCGCCAGCCCCGGCAGCAGCAGCCAGAGCAGCCCGACCGCCCCCGGCATGGCGGCTCCGCGCCCAAAGCCGCTTCCGCCCGCCGCCCGCCACCGCCGGGCAAACCGCCGGGTAAACCCCCGCCCCTTCCCTAGCCCGCGCCGCCATCTTCGTGAAGGGCACGGGAGGGATTCGCTGCCCTGCGGATGACGAGTCGGGCTGTGACGGGGCGCGGAGGGCGATCGGGGCTCCGCGTGGCGGCAGCAGAGAGGCGGGGCGCGCAAAGCGGGAGCAGCGTCTGGGAGCGAGCGGAGCCTCGTCCCCTTCTGTACCCCCTCGGAGCGAGACTGCCCCCGTCCCCTCTGTCACCCCTCGGAGCGAGCCGAGCCCCGTCCCCTCCGTCACCCCTCAAGAGTGACCCAAACCCCTTAGCACAGCTTAGACTCTTAGCTCCTTATTCCAAGGTGTTTTTGCCCAGATGACTCAACTATAAAGGGGTGTCCTCAAAGGTTTGGGCTGCCGAGGAGCTACCACCTGAAGGAGCTGGGCTCACCGGGTTTTCCGGGTGTTCTGTGTTGGGAGACCAGGAAGCTGCACAGAGGCCAGAGGAGGGAACTGGCCGTGGCATATGCAGGGCTTCATGTTGCCTGGCCTCTGACAGCGCTCTCCTGGACACAACTCAAGTGACTGTTGTACAAAAGTGGTTTCATACTGCTGAAAAAAATGATGGGAATTTTCCAGTCACCTCTTTCTAAACTGATGCAGCCGGTCCTCTGCATTTGTCTGCGCTGAACACTAGATGGGGTGTCAGACGAAGATTTTAGTCCGGGGTTTACAGGGTAGAAAAACTTAGAAAACTGAGTCATGGCTGAGAAAACACGAGTACAGAACTGCCGAGCTGACCACTTGTGTTATGAAACACAGTTTCTTGGGATACCACCCAGCCCGGCCCTCGTGGCTGCTGAGGGTTCACAGAGAGCAAGACCCTCAATGACCAGGAATAGCCAGAGTCTTCCTACAAAGAAGATGGAGAGTGGAAAACGAAGTGAGGCTGTTTAGCTGGGATCTGCAGACCCTCGTCTGAACTAAAGGTGTGTGGCTCACCTCACAGCCTTCAGCAGCTATTGCACCATTTCTCTGTAGCAACAGAGGAGCACTGAAATGGATTGTCACCCCTGAATGTCTCTAGGGTAAAGTCGTGTCTTTTGAAGGGTAAATTTAATAGTTTATAGTCACTCTTTCAAACCTGGGTGATGTGGAGCCTCTTCTGACTGATATGTGAAGGGAGTGAAGTCCTAAGTAAATTTTTCCTTGTGGCTTTGAGTCTTTTCACAAGATCTCATCAAGCTGGAAGCTCCCAAACCACAGATAGGAAACCCAGAGTGATATGCTAGAAACGACACAGAGAAGGCAAATTACCTCATCTATGCAAAAGGAAGGGGTAGCAAGGGACACATCAATAGATCTTCTCCTTTCCATGTGGGAGGGAGGTGGCATATATTTCCTATACAACAATAGGATGTATGCTGCATAACAGGTACCAGATGGGTGTTTAAATAACCTTCAGCTGCAACATGTCATGCTGTTATCTCATTATCCCTTACAAGTTAAATGGGTTCAAGCTGGGCCCAGACATGGATGAGATGTCTAATAGTGGTGGTGAGGCTGACATTGATGGCAATTTCCTTGAACAGCTGTCTGGAAGCTCCAAGTGGAGCACAGACCCTGTTACACAGCCCACAGTGCAATGTCTTGTTGCCTGTTGTGTTGTGCTGAGGAGCATGTTGTTCTTCTGTTCCAACGCCCTCCTGTGCTCTGGGCACGGAACTGGTATCTTGCCATGTATTCACAGTGCCCTCCTGACCAGCATGAGGGGTGGGGGTGGTCAGCCAGCTGTGGGTTCATCTTGAATCAGCTGCCACAAGATGAAGGTCCTGGAAATTTGTAACAGAGAAGAACTTTCAGGAGGTGTTTGGTGTGCACCAGTTGGCTTGGGGTGCCTGTGATTTGAGGTGTTGATCAGCAGTGGAAGGGGTGTGGTGGGAAGGTGGGGGTGTGGGGGAGATGAGGATGTGGTGGAGATCCCAGGAAGAGGGAAGGTAGGAGCAGTGATGTGAGCTAGAGGTTGTGGGGTGCTTGCAGTGAGTAATCTGGAGTGCTAAAGCTGCTGTGAGAGGGGAGGCAGCAGAGATAGGGTGGGGGTGTTGCAAAGGGAGAGATAAGAGGTGCAGAGATTGAGTCCTTCCAGCGTGAGGAGAGAGGAAAATCCCAGATGGGAGCTTTGCCTGGATTTACTCTGCTTATGGTGTGTTGAAATTTTCTATCACCCACCCCCAGCTGGATTTGTCCATTGTTGGGTTGGAGTCAGGATCTCGGGCTCGCAGATCCGTGGCAGAGAGCCCGGGGAGTTTGGGACACGGCTGGCTAGCGAGGTTTCTGGTCACGAGGCAGCATACCTCAGAGCTGGCAGGGGAGCCAAGAAACAGAATGTCTCCAGCCCGGGACAGGGTGCTTGGAATTGGTGTGACAGCCCTGCCTGGAGTCCGTGGGGTATGAGGCATTTCTGGGTAAGGTTTGTGGGGTCAATGAATCAATGCTTTCCCTAGAACACGTCTGTATTTTTGTTGGAGAATGTGTAAGGTCTTCGGTGTTTCCAAGGGCTGTATGAACGAGGTTTGGTGACATGGCTGCTGTTTGACATGAGGTGCTGGGCTGTAAGAGGTTCTTACTGAAGGTTTCTAATTGGAGAACAAGTGGGAGAGTCATTTTCCCCTACAGTCAGTTTTTAATGTCTATCTAAAAACATCTCTCCTCTCCCTGCCTTCTGACTGGCCAGACACTCTCTAGCACTCGGAGTTTTTCTGAGGGAAGTTTGGTTTATTTTTAACCTTTTTTTTTTCCCCCCTCTGTATTTGTGGTTTGGGTTTGTTTTCTTTCCCCGCTTCAGTTTCAGCATCATCTTCCAAGTGCTCCTTATCTTAAACATGAGATGAGGCAGTGACAGGAAGGGGCTGCCACTCTGACGTACATAGGGATCTTTTAAGGGTGGGATTGTGGTGGGCTTTATCCAAATACAGAGCCTGGTTAAGCTCTGAGGGCTGCACTAATGCTGTGGAAAGGCTCTGACTCACTGGAATGTGTTTCTTGACCTTATGTGACAGTAGCAGTAACACAAGACACCAAAATCTACATTAAAGTTGAGCAAACATTGTTTAAACCTGGCAACACCCAGGGAGTCAAGCGCCTGTTGTCCTTCTCTTGGAGGTAAGAAAAATGAGGTTTGCAGATTATTAAAGTTCTTTGTAACATGGAAGCTCATAGCACAGGGGTTAGCAATTCTGTTCTCTCTGAGATCTTTACTGAAGAGCTTGAGCTGTGATTTACCTCGGGGTGGATTAAAAATCCTTGTCTAAGTGTGCAAAATCCCAGAACCCTTTGGGTCAGCGTGTGCTGCTCTGCTGTGTGAAGAGGGTCCCTCCAACAAGGAAGGATAGGGTTGAGCTGTGTGAATCATTCCTTTAATCATGCCTGACCCCTTGTAACATTCTGATGCACATAAGGGGATTTTTCTTCTGGTAGCTGTCTCTAGAAAATGCAATTAAGAGGCTCTTCCCTACAAGAGGAAAGGATTTTCCATCTGGATGCTCAACCTTTTGCTCGAGCCTGTGTTACAGTCAGAGGCCAGTCTCACTGTGCTGTACAAGCCGAGCCAGTAACCAGCCCTGAGGACTTTACAGTGTTTGGATGCAAAGCTGGACAGACCTGAGCTTCACATGAGCTTCACCTGGTCCACACAGGTCCAGCAGGTACCCAGAGCAATGCACAGCAGCTGAGGAGCCCTCGAGGCTTGGCAGTGCTGCTGCTACCCTTTGGCTGCAGTGAATGCTGAAAGGCTCTGCAGATGGAGACTAATGTGATTTTTAATCCAATATCAAGTGGCTTTCAGCAGGTGGAGCTGCACAGGTCATGTTACCTGGTCGGGATTGGAGTGGGAGGGAGGGGAGAGGAGGTGTTTAAAGCCACGCTTGATCTACAGCATTAATGTGAGTGAGAGAAGCTGCTGTCTCACATTTATTAACTCCCGTGGGAACTTCCTTCAAAGGTGATGCTTTGTAGGTAAGTGAAGGGTGACAAACATGCAGAGCACTTCTCTGCTCTTTACAGAGTGACACCTGGTGCTCAAACCTGCTCAGCCTTTCAGTCAAGCAGTGATAGATGGAGATCTTTCTCAGAACAAGCACAGGGAGTTATTTAAGTGCCTGGCAGACAAATTGGCTCTGCTCCTCCACAGACTGCTATGTGCTCCAGAGGAAGGAGGGTTGGAGGGAGGCAGCCCCTTTGGCTTTGGACAAAATCATAAAGTCATTTTGGTTGGAAGAAACCTTTAAGATCATCAAGTCCAGCCATTAACCCAGCAGTTCCAGGTCACCACTAACCCATGTCCCTCGGCACCACATCTCCACAGTTCTGAAACCCCTCAAAGGATGAGGACTCCACCTCTGCCCTGGGCAGCCTGGGCCAGGCAAGAAATTTTCTTCATGTCCAGCCTAAACCTCCCCTGTTGCAACTTGAGTATTTCCTTTTGTCCTGTCATTTGTTCCTTGGGAGAAGCGACCAACCCCACCTGGCTCCTGTCAGGGAGTTGTTGAGAGTAAGAAGGTCTCTCCCAAGTCTCCTTTTCTCCAGTCTGAACAATCCCAGGTTCCTCAGCTGCTCCTCAAAATGAGAGGTTTCTGTTCCTATGAACAGGAGACACCAAGTGCCATAGTGACAGGCAGCAAAGAGAACAGCTTTTCAATCTGTAGCTGGGTGATCTTCACAGGTGTCCATTTCCAAAATGGAATTAATCCCATGGGATAGAAAGCTCTAAGCTTGTGCAGGTTTTGGTGCCAGGAGTGAAGAGGTTAAGGTATATCTTGGAGAAAATTCCTGTTAAGAATTTGAATACCAGTGCTGCAAGGACAGTGGGGCTCAGGGGGGTGTTTTCTGTGCTGGCTTGGGTCTCTGCTGAGCAGGTCAAGGGGCTAGAGCAGCCCAGGGACTTATGGTACCACCCAAACCAAGGTGCAAATAAGCAGCAGCCACCTGTGGACCCTGCAAATCTAGTGGGGCTGGAGTGGGGTAGGGACTGAGGAAAGCAAAGCAGAGGGCAGGACCTGGTGTTTCACCCCTCAGCACTGCTGAGCTGGTTCTGCCCCCACCTCACTGCCTCTGGGTTCTCATTTCAAGGCCTGTGTTGTGCAAATTGCAGATGAATAATGTACAGAGTGACAGGTCCCTGGACTGCTACTGGGTTGCACTCACACGCTGGCAGCTAGAGGCTGTTTTGACTTGTAAACTAAACACTCCTGGTGTAGACATCTCTGTGGTTTAGTGATTAGATCTGGGGACAGTATTTGGTCTCCAGGGGTCAAGCCAAGGTGCTGTCACCCAGCTCCAAGCAGCACTGGGCAATCACATCATCTGCCCTTCCCAATTCCCCACATGCCTCTCCGTGACATGAAGAAGAAGGGAAGGAGATCCTATGAAAATATTGATATAATTATTATCTTAATTTAGATTGTGTTTCATTATGGAACTTCTTGTCCCAGGAAATAGCTTCATTTCAACTGTTTGGACAGTGACTTGACACATGTATTATCAAGCATTGCCATCACTTATGACAGCAGATTTGCAAGGAAGAATTAAACTTCATGCTGTAGGTTCCTCTTTGACAAGATGGAGATGCTGTGAGCATTGGAATTTACTTGCCTCAATTCTGCCTTCAGTTTTTTAACTTTTTTTAATTGAGCCTAGAATCTGAAACTAGAGACAGTTCCTGTTTGGCTCTGAATGGGCTCCAGTCTGCATCCAGGATCTGCTTTCTGGTTTTGTTCTCCAGGCTGCTTGGAAGCAGCTGGAGTGGAGTAGCTCTCACGTGAGCCTGTCTGCTGTGTGTGTAGCAATAGCTCTCGTTGAGAGAACAAGAAATAACAGGAAATCTTTAGCCCATATTCTATCTTAAAACTTGAGTTCTGTTGCAAATAATAATTTATGGATAAAAACTGTGAAAGGGATGAAACTTGAAGTTGATGAAGAAAACACAATGCTTACAGAGCAAGGGAGGATTGCAACAGGAAGGGGATAATAGGGCATGAGTAAAACTGTGCCCTTGCTCCATTCACAGGCTCTGATGTGGCCAGTGGCTTGTATTTCATCCAAAGTACATAAGCTGGTGGTGGTATTAAGCAGACACCCCCAGACAACATTTTGGGACCCTTGGGTGAAAAAAAAGATTTAATAGTGCTCAGTAGGTTTAGGGTTGGACTGGTTTCAGAAGCTGTGTTTGGCTTTGGGTTTGCAAAACTAAACGTGCTGCTCCTTCACCCATCTCCTGTGGAATACAGGTCACTATAATTAGTGCTGTAAACCAACTATTCTGCCTGGTGCCTGGTTTTTCCTGCTCCTCTGTCTCCAACTCAGTGCTTGAATAAAGACCTCTGCCTGGTTTTAATCAGTTGTAGCAACTGACGCTGAGGAGTAAATAGGTTCATCAGGAGAAAGCAGCTATTTGCTGCTGTAATAGGTTCCCCATTTGTTCAGACAGGGCTGGCTGCCCTTTGGGGGTTGGGGAGGTTATGGAGCTGGGCAGGGTACTAACCACCTGGTTGCAAGGCAGAAGAAAAGCACCAGGCAGTTTGTCAGTGAAGGCTAAAGGACAGCAGTGCCTCTTCAGGCTCCTGGTTTGTCAGAGAGCTTCAGAGGGGATCTGTAACCAGAGAACAACAGGCAGCAGCAGCCAGCAAACCTTGGCACCAGCACTGAGGTCTCCTGAGCAAAGAGGAATGTGGTGATTTTTCTGGAGACCACAGTGAGAAAGCTTCCTGCAAATTGCAGCAGGTCTGTCCATCTCTGTGGTTTGCAGGCCAGGCTGGTGTTGCAGGCCAGCCAAGGTGTCTGTTTGGTGCCTTGCTGTTTTTAGCTCTCCAGTCCATCTCTGACCCGTGTGCTGGCTCTTCTGCCTCTGGTACTGAGAACAACTGAAGAAATCACCCAGAGTAGCACCTCTTAGACCAGGACTGCAATGCAGAGTGGAACCCTGAGATGATAAGCTGTTGTGCAGCTGTTTCCACTAAACAGTAGTGGGCTCAAGCAACCAGATGGAGAAAAAAATGACTTTGTAGGTGCTCCTGTTGCATGTGGCCTTCGGGGGTCAATAGTCTCTGGCCCATTTTCCAGGGAGGACTGTGTCCTGCACACCCTGTGCAAGGCTCTGCCCTACCCATATTGGTCTCTCCTGTACTGTGGATGTAGGTTGGACTCTGAACTGGCTTGATGCAAAAAGAATTCACTCAACCACTCTTTGTTCAGCTGGTAGAAAAAATGTCATCCTGTTTTTTTAATAGGTTCTTTCTGGATTGGTTTGTTTGTGTTAGTGAAAGAAAAAAATATAAAATCCACTGCACGTCTGTCTGTGTTTGCTCCTGAGGAGGGACAAGTGACACACTGGAAACATCCACACAGTAGGTCTGTGTTCATAAATTAATACAGGACCAGCTCAGAGGTATTTGATTCTGTATTTCTGTGATGTTCAGCTGAAGTGCTTTGTGCAGACCTGCCAGTGTGTCTCACATCTACTCTGAACGACCTGGAAAGTGTCCTTCCCATACATTAGATATGCAGACAGATTCATCAGTGCTCAGTAAGGCTGGAGGGTGAGGAATCTGTAAATGGTAGGGTATTTTTTCCAGGATATACATTATCTAACAGGAAGAAAAACATATTCTGCTAAAATAAAAGGCGGAGTGCAGGGCTTTAGTTTCCACCTATTGTTAAAATGTGTGTTTGAGAGCTGGGAACCCTGTGGCCAACATGAGCTGGAATGAGTTGAAAACAGGAGACTGGATGTGCTCTGCAAAGAACAAAGTGAAGTCCAAGCTAACAGCACAGCCTGTGCTGGAGGACACAGGCCCTGAAGGAACAGAGATGATCAAGCCAGATCTCTTGCCAGATAGCTGCAGAGTGAGTGTCCCAGGGCTGTTTTCTGTAAGAACATAGCTGGCATTCCTTCAGTTTGGGAGTAACCCCTCCAGAGTACTAAATAACTTGGTGTGGAGTCATCCTAGACCCCTCAGTGAGGACTTGGTGGCATTTGAAAGAAAAAGAAGCTATTAAGAGGCCGAAGGATGGTTGGAGTGTAAAGGGTGAAAGGAGTTGGCAGTCATGTGCCTGTCATCTGCCTGCCTCAGTGCCAGAGGGGAAAAAAGAAAGTATGACTGGGATAATCAGAAGCATGGAGAAATCTCCTTTGAAGAGAGATGAAAGCGAATGGGACTGTGGTAAAACTGAGTAAGAGGTGATTTCACAGCCAGGTATGGAAGGAGTGTGCTGGGCAAAACTGAGTGAGAACTGTTCTTCTTCCTAAGCCCCTTTGTGTCTGACATGAACAAGAGGGGAAGGAGATCCAATAAAAAAAAAAGTTTTTTATCCTCATCATCATGATTTAAATTGAGTTTCATTAGGGAACTTCTTGTCCCAGGAGTAATTTAATTTCAATGGTTAGGACAGTGACTCGAGGCATGTAATTATCAAGCTTTACTGTCATGTATGACAAGGAATTTGCAAGAAAAAGAATTAAACCTTGTGATTCAGAGCTTACATTAATCTCTGACTCCTGGAGACTGGATGAACCAGGGTGTATGAGGCTAGAGAACCTCAGCCTATTGCTGGCTACCCCAGAGGCACTACCTTGGACCCCCCAAGTCTGGAACAACCCAGCAGCTCCCAGCTCCTGCAGGAGAGCAGCAGCTCCTTTCCACCAGTAAAGCTCCCCAGTTTGGTACAGGGCAGTGCAGATCCCTGCCCTTTTCAGTTGGCTCACTCTCCTCGTGGGACAGCTCTAGCCCTGCTAGTGTGGCCTGAGCATCCTTGTGTCCCTACAACCTCTCCACAGCCACCTTCCCACCATGATCCAGCTTCTCTCCTGCTAATGGGGCACTTCTTGTTCAGTTTTGGCTGAGTTGGTGGCACTGGTAAGAGAAATATGCTGTGCTAGAGAGATGCATTCTGCTGCTTTGTAAATATTTGTAATAAGCATCTATCTCCTCCTGGAGGGCTGCGGAGAGCAGCCAGGGTTGTGTAAACACAGGGTGGAACAGATTTCTGGGCACACATCATGGACACGAGGCTGTAGCCTGCAGATCAGGAGGGTAATCAAAGCAGGGGAGCTGGGCAGGTTCCTGGAGTCCTGCTGAGGAATCATTCAGGTGAGGACGAAATCTTGGCATAGTTAGCCCATGCATCAATGCCTGTGGAGTAGCATGGAGAGGTTTCTCTACTTCCTTGCATCATTCAGGGAAAATTCTGGTCTTGATGAAGTCAGGGGGTCAGTGTGGGAGGTTGTATGGTCCTACATCCCTTTCCTCACCATGGATTTGAGAAATATGTGCTGACTGTTTTGAACTTTCAAGTGCAGTAGGTGTTGCATTGCACAGGGTATGTAATCCCTGCTCTGGAATCCACACAGGGGCCTGTGGGCTTCATTCTCTTCTCCTTATCTCCAGCTCTGCTGCCCCAGATCATGACTGCAGCCTGGATCATGCTCTGTGGGTGCTCCCACTGCTGTGAGCAAGAGGGCAGCTGAGACAGCAATGCAATAAAAAGCTGCCAGGCAATGGGGACTGTAAATAACACAGTTAATTACTCCCTACTTTCCAGGCTGATTATGGGGAGGGTGTTGTTAGCATTGCACGAGGAGGGTGTTTATTAATAACATCAGAGTTGAGCCCTGGGCCACCTTTCCCCTGGTTGCTGAGATGCTGAAGTGAGCCCAAAAGGCATGTTGTGCATCACCTGGAGCAGGGAAAAGAAAGGGAAAGTTTTAACATGCATCTGAAACATGACTGTGGGCTGACAAGTGACTCAGCTCAAGAAACCTCAAACTACAGAGAAGCTCTGACTTCTGTATGAGTCAGATCTTGTGAGAAGGAGGCCCTGGTCTGCTGCTCTAGGAAGCCCAGCTACCTTCCTGCTGAGGACCTTGTTCTGAGATGTGAGAGCAATTAGGAGATCAGTGTGTGTGATAAAGAGATTTAGCAAACATGACCTATAAGGAAGGGTGGGAGGAAATGCTGCTGTTTAGTCTGGGGGTGATGGAGGGGATGCAGAGGACTCGGGGTTTGTGTTTGGAGAGCTTTGTGGTGGGGGAAGCTCTACAGCAAGGCCATGAAGGAAGACTCTCCTTAGAGTTGGTCTTATCAGGACGGTGTAGCCACTCTCAGCTGGGGTCATGGACAGGTAAGGAAGTGATGACCTTTCCCTTCCCTCTTGTCCTACATTTCCATGTCTCTATGACAACTTGAAAATACCTTTCAGTTGAAAATGGGACTTAAAAAGCTTTTAAATGGGCAAGATTAGAAACCTGTTTTCTTCCTGGGTTTCAGGGCACGGTGAACAGCCCAGGAGCTGAGCAGTAACTACTTGCCAAACAGGTCCCTGTTCTTAATCTGGGCACCCCACTGTACTTTAGAGGGTGAGCAGAGCCCTGTGGATCAGCACAGCAGATCTCACCCCTTGGTCAGGCACTGGAGAAGGGAAAGGCCACCTTGGTTTGCTTTCTACTTTTCTCCTCAAAGCTCTTAATGTACTGTTGAATGTCAGGTCTCCAGAAGGCTGAAATCTGGAAGCACATCTGCTTTGTCTCCCAGCCCTGTTAGTGAGCCAGTGCTCTTAACATCCCAGTTCCCATTCCTCTGTGACAGCCTGTGGAGTCAGGACCATGCAGCATCCTTTACCTTTGTTCTTACTCAAGAGCATCCCACCAGGGCTTTGTGTTTACTTTGTAGTTTCGTAAATGCATGAAGCTTAGGAAATGTTTCCCAATACTGAAAATTTTTTGGCAGCAGGATTTCTTTCTCTTCCTTCCCAGTCTGGCAGGGAAACTCCCTCTTTTGGGGCAAGAAATGTATTTTTGCCTGTTGTTTACAGCTGATGGGGTCTGGTCCTTGGGCAGAGGAACACATTACGAGTTGCTGTGGTTTGGCTGAGTGTGGGGGATGTTGGCTTCTCACACACCCCGAGCCCTGATCCCTGTCTCCCACCTTTTCCTCAGGGCAGCAGTGGCAGGTGCAGCTCTGCCTAAAGCCACCTTCTGAACCTGATGGGGCAGAGGGAGAAAGAGGGGAGAAGAGAAATAATTCCCCTCAGCCCCAGCCCCAGCAGGATTGCATCCCTGAAGGCACAGAGTAGCATAGCCAAGAAATTCTTTCCTCTAAGAGAAAGCCCAGGCATGGATCCATGTGAGGATCAGAATGAGAGAAAATAATCTGCCTCCCACATGCTCACAGCCTCTCTGCTAGTGTCTGAGCTGTCACAGCAGCAGGGGACAGAGTGAGTCCCCTGCAGCCAGGGTGGGTCTTACACTTTGGGACAGAAGGGTGGTTGAGAGCAGGGAGGCTGCCCAGGAGTGGGCAGGAAGAGGCAGTGGATGGAGCTGGAGGGAGAAGCAGGAGGATGGATGTGCCAGTGCCTCTCACTTGGCCCTGGGCCTGGTTCCTGTCCTGGGCCTGGCTGAGGAGCAGCAGCTTCCTCTGCTCCTCTTCTCTGCCTGAGACACAGATCCACCACACCCTGCCCCTTCCCCAGGCCTCTCTTCTGCAGGCATCTGCTCTTCTGAGTGTGAAGGACTATTTGGGAAAGTCTGATCCTACATTCCTCATGCCTGAGGCCTCTCGGATAGCTCAGCCAGTACGGTCACTTGAAAATGCAAACCAGACAGATCTGCCCGAGTTTCCCAATGGCTGAAGCATCCCCTTTGTTTCAGGAGATGCTAGTGCTGCTGGTTTCCTTGCTGAGTGTCTTTGCAGCACCTACTGCCATTCTGCACCCTGCAAAGAGCAATGAGGTGCCCAGGAGCTGGCGGATGGGGAGTTGCGAGTGAAGTGACAGCACTTCATGCAGCTGGGGGAGAAGGTGCATCGTGCTGATGTGACCCTTGGTGCAGGCTGAGGAGTGGCCCATGGAGGAACCTTATCTTTAATAAGTAGCTAAACCACTCATGCCTTCACTTGAAACCCTGGCTGTGTTTGATGAGCCAGTGCAGTGCAACCTCCAGTGGGCAGCCGGATTTCCCAGGGCTGGGTGCAGCCAAAGGCAAGTGATCACTGGGGCAGGGCACGTCTGCAGGCTCTAAGGCTCCGTGCTGGGAGCAGCAGGAAGAAATGGCAGAGGAGGAGGGCACTGGCACCCACGGCAGTGTCAGAACACGCTGGGAATGTGGCTCGGTGATGCTTGGAGCTGTGGGCTGAGCTGCAGGTCCAGGGCAGGCAAAATCTCAGCTGGGCTGTGCACCTTCTCCACCAGCATGTGGGAGGATGCTGGAGAAGTGCCACCCGCCTGCCTGTCTCCTCCAGGCTGGAGTGATCCCCTCAGGCTTGTTGCTCAGCCCGGGATGTGGGATGGAATTGCTCATTTCAGGGGGAATCTGAGCTTTCATTGCTCAAAGTGTTTGCTGCCCAAGGAGATGTTGTTGGAGCCCAGGCTGTGCCACCCCAGTTTGCACACCTGTGCCCCATTGACAAGGATTTATTACAAAACCAGCCCTCTCATGTAGCTGCTACCAGGAAATTCCCCAGCACAGCAATAGTGGAAAAACGTAGTTATAATACTGCAGTGTAATGGAGCTGGTCAAATAAATAACCCATGAGGGAACTAAGGGTGATTTTTAGTCCATAATCTTTCTGAAGCAGGATTGTTATTAGAAGCTTCTATTTTTAAGTACTTTTCTCAAGCAGCTCCCATGAATTTTTCATTCCTTCTTCCTGCTGTAGGTGAGCTCCTCCTCCAGCAAAAGCCTCTGTCTTTTTTGTGCAGCTCCTGGGGTCAAGCCTAACCTGACGACTACACCTTTCATCTTTACCCTGATTCTTATTAATCATTTATCAAAAAAAAAAAAATAAATAAAAAAAATTTTTTTTTTTGTCGGGGGTGTTGGTTTGGGGTAGGTCTTTTCTTGAGGGGAGGCCTCTTTTGCTAAAGGCTTTAAGGCATGGCTTGTAGTTTAAAGACCTACTGCCTTTAGGACCTGCTCTGGTTCAAGCAATGGCTCTGTCCCAGCAGGATGCGATCCGTGGAGGAGGGTCAAACCATTAATATTAACAGCCTCTTTCCGCTGGATTAATGGGATATTGAATGTGCTCCTAACAGCTGCATTGCCTTGGGTCAGGAAAGCCAGGAAGGTGTGACTGTGGATGTGAACTTCCTAGTGTGACACCCCTAAACTTGAGAAATCAAATGGGAGCTGGAATCCCAGGAGCATTCCACCTGCCTTTACAGGCAGCTTCTGCCTCTCATCCCCATCCATGCAGGTGCTGTGCCACCAGACACCAGCCTTCCCCACTGGTGAAAGGCTCTGAAATACATAAACATATGGAAAAAACCCCAACTTTCTTTGCCCAAATGTTTTTTCTACATCAGGGAACCTGCCGAGTACATACAACACCCACACCTGGGTCTGCCCCATGGGCTTATGCCTAAGCAAACTGTGCTTCTTGATCACTCCATTCAATTTAAATTTGTGCCAGTTGCTGGGGCAAATTGTCCAGGGCTTCCTGCCAGGGCTTGAATAATGCTGAGGGGAAAGTCTCTCTGGTGAGCAGGAGAAGTCCTGGCTTGTCTGCAGGTGGTACTGGAGCTTGTGTGTATTCCTGCTGCCCAGTGAGCTGTGCAGGCTGCCTTGGGAGGGGAAGAAGGTGCATGAAGTAAAAAGGACCTGCTGCAGAAGAACCTGTGGGCTGGATCCCCAGCTGGTAAAAACTGGAGCAGCTCCATGGAGGACCTGATGGGTAATGGGTCTGGTTGCCTGCCCTAGTCCCAGGCTTTTGGGAGGGCTGGGGAAGGGGCTGCTGGAGAAAGTCTCATCCCTGCTGCATGGCTGGGCTGGCTCTTGCATCACCCCTGTCTTTGGGCACCAAGGTCAATAGGAGCTGCTCCCTATTGGCTGTGCAGGGGAGATGGGAGGGAGCAGTGTTTGGGATGTGGCTTTGCCAACAACTGCTTCTACCTGGTGTTTAGGATGTTCTGAAGAGCTCCAGGGAGATGTGAGTGGGGTTGGATGCAGTTTGGTGGCAGGGCTCCAGGGTGAACACCCCAGCCCTCACTGCAGTGTTTGAATCCACGTGGCTGCTGCGTGCCCTGGTGTCCCCACTGCCACCCCTGGGGCAGGAGCCTATCAGAGGCATCCAGTGCCAGGCTGTGGAGCTCCACACTGGGCTGTGCCAGGACTTGTTCTGCAACCACCCGGATGCCAGGGTGGTGCTGACCAGCTACAAGTACCTCTCCCTTGAAACTAAGTGTTGGGTGTTGTCAAACACTCTCTGGAGGCTGGGATGTCGTGGGCCTGAGCCAGCTCATCTTTGGGTTTGCAGCATCAGGGCAGAACAGCCATGGAGAGTGCCACCAGCATCCCATTGCTGGGGACAAACCTGGCCTTGTGCACCAGGCTCTGTAGGGATGGGACTGGAATGTGATGGACTGAGTGTGATGCTCCTCTTGGATTACTCTTGACCCTCATGGAAAAGAACGGACGAGTTGGCAGGACTGAAAGGACAGAACTTAATGGCAGTTAGAAGTTTAAAAGCCCTGAAGAACAAAATTAGTCCTAGAAACATTAAGACTTCAATAGAAGGTTTTATGAATGACAAACCCTCATAGTCCATTCAGTGGGGTTTTTAGTTCTGTTTTTTTTGTGCTGAGAAACATTTTTTTTGTAGTCCAACATGTCAGTTAATTTTAAAACTGCTTGCATCTTTAAAGTGTTCATTTTCCAATGTCAGAAAGTTTCCATATGCCTGAAATGACTTTTTTTTTTTTTTCTTTTCCTGTGTAAAGAAATCAAACTCAAAACACTGATAAACTTGGAGAGCTCCACCACCCCCCAAGCTGCCAGCTCACCAGAGCTTTGCTGCTACCAGCACTGAGGCCAGGGCTGGAGAAGAAGGAGTTAAAGTCTGCTTTGGAAGAGCAGCCCAGCTGCCTGCAGAGGCTTAGATCCCACTCCTTCACCAGTGTTTGATGACTGAGGAAAAGCCAGCTCCAAATTCAAAGGCCACTTTCTAGACTGAGGACAAAATGACACCCGACTGTCCTGATTCACCCTCCGGGAGCAAACCAGGGTGAGCTGTCCCTGGGGCCGGGCAGGCTGGTGGGTATTTCTCTGCAGGTTTGGGGCTGTGGTTTTGGTTGTGATTCCAGGCTGGTCACTCCGGGTGCTGGGTGCTGGTGGGGCAAGGGATTGCTCTGTCCCCTGTGCCCCATCCCTCAGCAGGTGGCTGTGTGGGGGAGGGCTGGCTGCCTCTGCCATGGGAGCGCTCAGCCCGCACTGGGCGGGACTGGGGACTAATGGGAGTGCTGTCACGGAGGAGTGGGCTTTGGGATCGGGGACAGAGGGAGTGAAGGAAGACAAGGCTGGATGTGGCTGAGGTAGGTACCTACCTTCTTCCTAACTCCTCCTTCTTCCCTGGGCTGATCAGTCCGTGGGCGAGCAGCTCCTGGCTGGGCAAGGGATGCTCTGTGCAGCCCCATCCCTTTGGGCACGAACACGAGGGGACACGGGGCAGGGAGATCGCGGTGGGCTGGTGTAGGGAGGCAAGAGAGGCCAGGCTGAGCCTTGCTGTGGCCCATAGAGTGGAGGGGGGCTGGATCCCAGCATCCCCACGGAGCTGGAGGCAGCAGGGTGAGAGGATCCTGCTCCGTGTCCCGCTCCGGGCTGATCGCACCGGCAGCTCTGCCGCAGCCTGCAGGGCTGCACGGGGGCTGCACGGGGGCTGCACGGGGGCTGCACTGGGGCTGCACAGGGGCTGCACGGGGGCTGCACAGGGGCTGCACGGGGGCTGGGGGCTCTCGCCGAGGAAATCGTGGTGACTGGTGGTGTTTAAACGTGGCTGTTCCTGCCCCCTCTCCCGCAGAGCCCTTGCACAGCCCAAACAAATCTGCACTGGCTGGGAGCGCTGCAGGCGACCGAGTGGCACCTTCCCCCGGAATGATGGAAAACAAAGTGTTTATGTCATTTACGTTCTACAGCACGATCTTGATTTTAAAAATGTATGTCGTTGCCATCATTACAGGACAAGTGAGACTCAGAAAGAAGGTAAGATCCCGTTTCTTTTTCCTTCTTCTCCCTTTCTGGCTTTTTCCTTGTGTTTCTGTGGTTTCTCTTTCTTCTTTTTATTTTTTTTCCTTTCCCTGTAAAGGCCAACTAAGTTTTCCTGAAGCAAGCCGAGTTTTCTTTGACTTCAGTTGAAAGCAAAACATGTTTCATAGCCACGGCAGATAAATATCTCGCTTTTCTTTGGCTCTTTTTGTTTGTTTTTGCAATCTGTAGCTTGATGTTTATAATTTCGGAATCCTAAATAGTAATTTCAGATCTAAAACTCCACGCAGGTGAGCTGCTTCTGGAAAGAGACTATTTACAGTTAATTTGCCGTGTCTGTAAGAAAGGTGGGGGGTGTTAAAAAGAAATCGTTGCAATGGTCTTTTTTTCTTGTAATGCAGCAGAAAGCTTCTGAGCTTTCAGAGGTTGAATGGCTACATGAATATTCCAGGAGAGGGGAAAGTTATGAGGAATAAAAACAGTAGCTGGAGGAAATGACTCTTGGACATGGGGGGGAAATACAGGGAGGGTTGGGAGCTCTGCCTGGAGCCTCCTGTAGTCTCCTGCCATCAGGGGATCTCCTGCCATCAGGAGACAGGATTAACTGGACCTTTATAGCCCACAGCCCAAATTGAACTTGTGGCAAAACTCAGCTGTCTGTAAAATCGCTTTTAAAGTATTTGAGGAGTTTCCAACTGCATCAGTGGAGTGGGAGGGAAAGATTTATGCTCTCAGATAAAATACAGAGATATTCTGTGCTGTAGCATCATCGATGCTGATGATTTGGCTTCACCTCTTGTGTTTCTAAATGATGCTCCAGCCCTGGCACAGTCCGGGCTTGTAAGGTGATTAAAGGAAGCGCCGGGGTCCTTTCCAGGCTGCAGAGTGAAGCCGTCATGTGTAACCAGGTCCCTCAGGAGCAGCTTCCGAGCATAGGTGGGGAGCTCGCATAAATCATTTTTATTTGTAAGTTTACTAATGTAGGATCCGCTTTCCCTGGGGCTAGTTTCAGTCACAGCATCAGTGCCAAAAAGCCAGTCAGGGAATATTCTTTCTCTGTAGGGTGAACTGATCTGTCAGTCCCGGTTATCTTTTGGATGCCGCGTTCAGCTCTGCAAGCTCCGTGCCAGCAGTGATCTCACTGGGTGGCTGGCAAAGCCTCCTGTAACTGGGTTTCTCTGGGAAAAGCGGTCAGGAATCAGGCTGGAGCTCCCTTGAAACCTCCACTTTGGGACCTCCTTGGCAGGCAGAGCTGGGCTTTTCAGAGGACAAGGAAAACCCCTTGAGAGCTGCAGGGTTTAACCAGCGGGACCGAGCAGAGGGACGCGTGGTTGCTCTTGGGTCTGTGAAGGGAAACCGGGGCAGGAAGAAACCCCCGCAGGTCTTAAATATTAGGGGCAAAGCTGCTACCTGAGATATCTTCTAACAGAGATATTGTGGGGCTTCTCTCTCTCCCTCAGGCGTTTGCAAACCCCGAGGACGCGCTGCGGAACGGGGGACTGCAGTACCACCGGGAGGACCCCGACGTGGAGCGCTGCCGCAGGCGAGTACCAGCCACTGCTGCCACCCCCTGAGCCCCATGGCCAACTTGACGCTGCTGCCATCCCCCTGAGCCCCAGGACCAGCCTGGCTGTTGCTGCTAAAGGAGCAGTGGAAAGCTAAAGGGTTCATTAATCAAGTAATTACCTAGATGGATTGAATGCCTGGTGCTGGGCTGAGAGACCTTGCATGCTAAAGCAGTTTAAGGGGAGCGTGGTGTACACTGGAGCAGAGGCACGGGGAAGGCTCCAGGTTTGGATCTGACAACTCTGATCCAGTTCAACTCAAAGTCCCACAAATCCCCAAGGGCTTGTCCCATA
The DNA here is from genome assembly GCA_024611195.1 of Ceyx melanurus. Taxonomy (NCBI): domain Eukaryota; kingdom Metazoa; phylum Chordata; class Aves; order Coraciiformes; family Alcedinidae; genus Ceyx; species Ceyx melanurus. The sequence goes on along the minus strand of JANHGL010011448.1, from coordinate 21,026 downwards.
CCCACACCCAAAGGCTCCCTGTGCCCTGCTCTGATCACACCCTGAATCCCCACAGGTCCCTGCACAGCTTGGACGGGGACCTGTGTGACTGGTCCCAGTGCTGTAAGCAGCTGCCTTTTTGGGGATTTGGGAAGAGGCTGGTCATGGTCATAGTAACTTCTGCCCCCCTAACTGGGCAAACTCTGAATCTTCCCCCTTCCTGTGGAGCTCACCATTCCTCAGAGGTAAAACGTGGGGTGATTCATTCAGCCCTGGACTTGGTTTGCCATCCCCCTTACCCAGAAGGAGGTGCCCCAAGTGTTGGGCTGGATCACTGGTGACGTGCAGGAAAGAGGCTGGAGCTGTGCCCTGCTGTCACCCTGCCCTCAGCTGCCAGCTCTGCGGTGGGTGGGGGCTGCTCTGCCCACCCCTGCTGATTTGCTTTAAAAAACATCCAGTGTCACCTAATCCTCAGGCTTTCAGGGGAGGAGGATGGCAAACAAGCTGTTTCCTTGCTAGGAAAAAGAAAATAATAGTAATAATAATAAACATAGTCCTCTTACAATTAGTAAGAAAATACAATCTTCCATAAAAACAAATAACTGGAGCTTCAGCAAAAACCTGGGGCAGTTAAAGTGCTGGAAGGCAGCCCTTGCTGATCTGTCCACAGCCCTGGGGAAACAGATTAAGCCTGAGGTATTTCCCCTGAGCAAGGGTGATGTTGAGTTTTCTTCTTGGGCATTACTGGGAAGGGAGCAGAGCCATGACCGTGCAGGGGTCTGTGCAGGGCAGGAGCAGAGCAGGACAGAGCAACTAGCAGCCAGGAGGGAGGTTTTTTCCCTTACCTCATAGAGAGGCCCCTGGCTGCATCTCAGCCCTGGAACAACAATTTGCCTTTTCTTTCCTTTCTCCTCCCTGTTCTTCCGTTTGTCCTTCCAGCCCTGCTGAACCTCTGAGTCCCTGGAGGCTGCTGTGGGGTGAGGCAGTGGGTGTCCAGCAGCTTCCCTCTCCCAGCAGGGCTGATGCCAAAGCAAACCGTGCCCATCACTGTGGTCCTAGCTGGGCTGTGGGGATAACATGGTGCTGAAACCACTTGGGGTAGCTCTTTTCTGGGTACAACAGGTTGCACACCCCCTTCTTTCTTCAGCAAAGCCAGGGCTGGTAGCAGCTCAGGTGGAATATTTACCCACAGATCCCTGCCCTGCTGACCCAGTGCTGTCCAGGGCTCTGGCATGGGAAAAGGGCAGTGAGGGGGCACTGGTTGGGGCCTGGTGTTCAGCACACGGGTCATTTTGTGTGACATGGTGATGGGAACCAGCTGGTGGACCCAGAGGTTCCACTCATGTGCCTTTCCTTGGTCATCGGAGTGGAGGACATTGGGTCAAGCTGGGTGGATAGAGCCCTTCCCTGCAGCTCCTGCTCCCTCACCCAGAGACTGACCCTGCCTGGATCATCTTCCAAAAACCAGGACAATGGAGAAGCTTTTGACAAACCTTGGCCTGAAGAAATCAGTGTTTGGTGAGGCAGCTTCCAGGGCAGACACAGGGACATCCTCCATAGACATGACTCTAGGACTAGAGAGGGGGCTTAAAACACATCCTTCTTTTCCCAAGTCAATTTTCAGCCAGGTCTATCCCAGCCTGTGCCTGCACTAACAAGCTGCGACTGAGCATCCTAAAACTTCCCAGATTCTTCTCAGCTTGTACAGGAGAGCAGCACAGACATCTTGGCCTTTGCTTCAGGGAAGAAACCTCTTTAAATTGTCTTTTGGTTTTGTGAACATTTAAACATCCCAGGACACAGGAATGTGGAAGCAAGGACAGTTCTTATCAGTTTCATCTCTGCCTTTCAGACCTTCAGACACAAGAGGGAACTGAGCCTTGGTTCTGGGTCACTCTCCAACCCAGATCTGTCCCCACTGACCAGGGAGTAACCTGAGAGTCCCCCATCAAAGCATGGGGTGGGGCTCTGTGCTGCAGAAAGCAGCTCTTGAGGTGCAAGGGTACAAAAGGAGGAGAGGCAGAGGCAGTGGGAGGACAGGGACAGCTTATGGCTTTGAGGACCATTTTCCCTCCTTCAAAGGATGGTACCTGGGGGAGGAGGGGCACAGCCTGTGCTTACAGCATGGTCAGAGCCTCTTTAGGCAGTGCCGTGGGTGGTGGTGTGACACCCAGGCAGGCACATGTTCAGATGGAGGGCAGGGTTTGTCCTCATCAGTGCCATGGCCACAGCAGTCCCTCCAGCCTGACTATGGCACAGTTAAGCAGGTGCTGCTGGTGGGGTGCAAGGGGGTGTTTGGGATGACCTTCCCCCTTTGGATGCACTTGTGGAGAGGGGCAAAACCACAAACCCTCCTCATCCTGGGAGTTTCTCCTCTAGAGAAACTGCAGTTTGGAAACTGCCTTATTATTGTGTGACGTGGCTACATCTGGGGCTGTGCTGTGCTGGCCTTGCACCAGCTTGGAGCTTTGGCAGTTTCACGAGGTCCTTGTTTTGCTTTGATTATTTAAAAGCTTTAACCCCCGAGCTGTCATCTCTCATGGCAGAGGTGTCCCAGCCATGGAAGGCAAGCTTTGGGAGCACAGCATGCCAAGGGATTGATGCAGGGTGCAAAATCCTGCTGCCTCCATGTGTAGAGGGGATCTAACTCTTCTAACTCATCTGCCCCATCCAACAGAGGAGGCCAGCAGCACCCAGGGGTGGACACTCTGGGTAGAAGGGATGGGAGACAGCAGAGAAACCTGGTGGGAAGGGGCAACCTTATCTCCCTTTTCAGGGCTCACCGCAATGACATGGAGAACATCTTTCCTTTCCTCTTCCTCGGAGCTATCTACTCCCTGCTGGACCCCAGTCCCACAGTGGCCAGGATCCACTTCTTCATCTTCTGTGTGGGGCGCATCATTCACACCATTGCCTACCTCCTGCAGCTGAAGGCTCCCACACGCTCTGTGGCCTATGGAGTGGCACAGCTGCCCTGCTTCTCCATGGCTCTGCAGATCCTCCTTGCCACCACCCCCTACTGGTAACGCCCAGAGAGACCCACCATCCAAACCCCCTCATCCTACACTCTGCTGGTTTCCCCAGCTGGACTGGGTGCTGTGTGTGCAAGTGTGAGTGTGCAAGTCTGAGTGTGCGTGTGTGTGTGTGTGTGAGCACTTGATGTGTTGCCAGAGAGGCCACCTGCACCCCAAGGATGCTCAGTGTGGCCTTGATAAAGTCCCCATGCTATTGACCTTGGGCAGGGAAGTCACCAGGAGAAGGAGCACATCTCCTCATGGAATGGGCAGAGGATGCACAGGCAGCATGATGATGGGGAAGCACCTGGACTGTCCCTCGAGGAAGGGGCTCAGTGAAAGTTTATGCATTCAGAACTGGGAAGGGGAAGATGTGTCTTTCTCCTGGCCACAGATATCTTGTGAATCAGGAAGGGAAAATCATGAGGGTCCCATGAAGTCTCTTGGTCAGCAGACCTGGCTGGTAGCAGAGGGGGTTATAAAACAGCTGCCTCTTCCTGCCCAGCTGTGGGGAGAGGAGTCCTTAGATCCCTATCCTACAAGGAGGACAGGAGGCAGGTGCCTGCCAAACAGCAAGACGTGGAAGTCAAAATCTCAAAGGTGATGCCCTGAAGCCACCGAAGCGTTCACTGCTCCCAGCACCTCCTTGTCTCACACCCCCTGCCCAGGAGCCTCCCTGCAGCCCGGAGTCAGCCTGTCCCAGCCCCACGGCCAGTGTGGGGCAGCTCCCAGCCAGCAGCAGCTGCGGCTTTTCCGTCTCAGTCTCGCCGTGGCAAGATGCAGAGGGACGTGCCTGGAGCAGCCAGCAGGAATCGCTCACCCCGTGGAGCTGGGACTGCTGCGAAGACCGAGATGCTCACAAAAACCAGGGGGTTTGCAGTTTGCAGACAGAGCTTTTCTCTCGTTCACATGCTGCTGATGCCCGAGAACACTCCCAGGGCATCAGGCTGAATTTCTCCCCCTTTGTTTTGTGCCTTTCTCTGGCTGCGGCCGCTGCTATTCGGGGAATGTGCCGTGACCGCTCTGGGGGTGTTTTCTTTCAGCTGTTTCCTGCTGGCCACTGCTGCAGAGCCCCAGCAGCCCGGATTAGTGGGTGTTTACAGTAAGCTCCGGCAATGAACAGAGTGGCTTTGAACCACCCCACGGGAGAATTCCACTGCTTTGCAGTGCCACCTGAAAGCTTTGTGTCAGAGAGGAGAGGCTGGGACCAAGGATGACAAAGTCTCCTGAGCTTCGTTGCCATGCAGTTGTCCCAAAGGGGCAAGGGCTGGTTCAGGCAACAATGCATGCACTGGAGCACCCCTATGGATGATAGCTTCTGCTATTCAGTGCCTCCTCCCTCTGAAGGCAATGAAGAGTTTTACTAAGATCCCAGTGGGAAACCTGAATGAGCAGAAAATAAATTCCCTTTCCACCTTCCCTAAGCACTAAAGCTGTTCCCTGAACTCCACTGTCCTCAGAGATGCTCTTACTGAGGCCTCACTGAGTGCCTGAGTGCACAAAGCATGGGGTAAAACACCAGCTCTGAGTCCTTCACAGAATCACAAGATGGCAGGGGTTAGAAGGGGCCTCTGGAGATCATCTCATCCACCCCCCCTGCTCCAGCAGGGTCACCCAGATCAGGGGGGCCAGGGTTGTATTATCCAGGCAGGTTTGGAATCTCTCCAGAAAGGGAAACTCAAAGGGAGACTCCACAACCTGTCTGGGCAGCCTGGGCCAGGCTCTGACACCCTCACAGCAAATAAGTTTTTCCTCACGTTCATACAGAACCTCCTGGGTTCCAGTTGGTGCCCATTGACCCTTGTCTTGTTGCTGGGCACCACTGAAAAGAGTCTGGGCCCATCCTCTTACCACTGCCCTTTAGCTCTTGCTCAGCATTGATCAGATCCCCTCCCAGGCTGCTCTTCTCCAGCTGAACATCCCCAGGGCTCTCAGCCTTCCCCGGGCACAGAGATGCTAAAGACCTTGCAGCATCTTTGTAGCTTCCACTGGAGTCTCTCCAATAGTTCCCTGTTTCTTTAGTGGGGAGCCCAGAACTGAACAAACACCCTTGCCTAGCTTGGCTAGCAGCTTTTGCACCAGTATCTCCTTCCCCCAGTGCAGATGTGGCCTTAGGCTAAGCTGTTTGGTGAGGTTTGGAGCTGTGCTCTGCTCTGGCGTGGGAGAGGCAGAGCCCACTGCATGTGGAGGGTGGGCAGGATGCAGGGCCAGCACTCTGCTCTTGGCCACTTCTCATTTACTCAGCCTCAGCAGATGTCTGGGTAACACAGACCCCTCTTAACAAGCCTTCTCTGCCTCACATGGTGCACAAGGTCTAGAACCCCTGTACGTTTCTCTGCTTCTGCACATGCATCCTGGTGGCAGGAAGCAAATATTCCCAATAAAAACAAATCATTGTGCTCTGATACATCCTTCCTTCAGGAGCAGCAGATGCAGCTGGGTAGCAGCTGGGCTCAGCCCCAGCAGGATGACTCCCCAGCTGCATAGTGCTTTGCTAAACCCTGCTGCAGAGCCTGGAGTGCTCTGGGACTCCTAAAGAGACTTTCCTTTGGACTCACCTGCCCTGCAGAGAAAGCTCTTTTCCAGGTGTGCATTGTTTGTGCTGATCCTTTAAATTCAGCAGAGCCTGGGGCTGCAGAGCAGTTCTGCCCAGTTTTCCTTCCTAGAGTAGCAGGTTGCTACAAGGTTTGGTGTCCACCCAAATCTCTTCCAGCCCAGCTTCCCCAGATCAGTCTGGTGGTATGAGGTGCTTTGTCCCAGCAAGTTTCCTTCATGCTCAGCTGGTGCTTTCTGGTCTGCAGAGCCAAAGTGATGCTTAAATCCTGGAGGGCTGGAGAAGTTCAGGTAAGATGTGGTTATTTGTATTTTTTGTGCTATGACTTCCCAAGGAGCTGCCTTTGCAGCTTTTTTTTGCAAGCTCATCAGCCCCCTCTTTTTTGTTGGTAGGTTTCTGGGAAGCAAGTGCCTTGTTTCTCTAGTTTTCCTCTTATTTTTTTAACTTGCTGGTATTTGGGAGGTGCTGCCCCGTCAGTGACTGGTTGACGTGGACAAAATGGCTCTGCTTGGTAGTTTTTCTTTCCTTTGTGCTTTTTGCTTTCAAATAAGAAAGGCAGTAACTTTATAAAATGGACTCTTTCCAATCCATGTTGCTGTGGTTAAGAGATGTAGCTGGGACTGCTATTTAGGCAAGGAAAGGAAGAAATGGGGCTGCATTTGGTGCAATGGGGCACCCCACCCCCAGCTCCCAGAGCTACCAGCTCCTTCAGCTTCTTCTAAACTACTTGTTTGGTGCCTGGGGCTGATGCCCTGCTCAGGAAAGCTGAGGTTACATGCAGAGCTCTGCTTTCTTCTTTTTTATTAAAAAAAAAATAAACCCTGCTGTACTGGCCGCAGGGAAAAGCTTGGGAACGTGAACTCTCCTGGCTCCAAAAAAACAAACAGAAAAAGCCCACAAGGCAAACTTCAGAGAGGCCCAACCATTGTGCTTATTTTGAAATGCTTCAGAGGTTTGTGGGAGGCAGGACAGAGCATGGTCAGCCCAAGTCCCATCAGGGCTCTTCCATCAGTTGAAGTCTCTGGCTCTCCCCTGGGTGCAGCCTGTGGTGGTCACTCTGCAAGTGTGCAGCTGGGCAAGTGGTGAGCTAAAGCATCCTCTGCCTTCTCCCACATAACATCCTAAAGGCCAGAGCTCCCAGATTCCTTCTCCAGCATTGGTGTGGGGGAGAATAACTAAGTTTGGGGCTTAAATATCTGACTGGGATTCACACTACTGGGATGTCTTTGCCCTGCTGAGCCCAAGGTGTCTGGAGGTGGGAGAAAAACAAGTGGAAACCCAGCACAAGCCACTTTCTGCTTCCACACCCTTCCAGCCAGGGCTGAAAGGGCTTATCCCTTCCTTACCTGCCTGTGCTGCTTCCCAGGTCTCTCCTGTTCATTCAGGCCTTCTGCCAGTGGGACCTGGGAATCGTATACACTCTTGGGCATCTTTTTCATTATACCAGTCTCTCTACCTTCCCAAACCCTTCCATTTTCTCAAGCCCCACGAGGTGGGGTCTCCCACCTTGTGCTGTAGGGTTTTGCCACAAAAATCCCCTTCTTCCTCTTGAGGAACTGGGATTCCTGTGACATGTAGGGAGAATGAGAGGAAGCAGCTCTATGGGTGTGAATATCCCAGAGGTTAGTCCCCTGAAAAAGCTAATGGTGCTCCCCTGCTCCTCTCCGCCATGCTCAAGAGTGAGGTTGGCATAAGGAAAGGTTTTATCCAGCAGGATTTTTCCTGCCTAGCTCTGGAGCTGAGCTGTGAGATGTCCCGTTTGTGGTGTGGGTGCCATGTGGTTGCCAGCTCCAGGCAGGGAGAAGGGAGAGGAACTGGGGGGGAGGTCCCTGGCCTCGTGTGGGGAGTAAGAGCAGCACGATGTGTGTGCGGGGGAACTTCGCTCCGCATCCCCGACCCCGCTGAGCTCCCGCGGGCAGTGCCGCGCTGCCCTGTGCGGGGCTGCAGCACCCTCGTGTGGCTGCGGGGGGGACCCCGCTGCCCTCACCCGCTGCCCTGGTGCCACGGAGACCCCAGTCCGGCTGCTGGCTGGCAGGCCCCGAGATGTTCGGGTGGGTGGCTGGATGCTGGGTGCCATTCCTTGGGGAGCGGGTCGAGGAGGAGTCTCCCGTCTGCTCCTGTGCCCATCGGGCTCTCATTGCGCGGGCAGGCTCCATGTGCTGCCTCACTCCTGGCCACACTGCACATCCACACAAGAATTCTTTCTGGCATTCAGTGACTCTTCCTTGGCTTTGTAACACCCCCTGCAAAGGGAACCTTTGCTTCATCCCTCCTTCCCAAATTGCTACAGAGAATTACCCCCTCAGCAGGTAGCTACTCCCCAGCACCTCAAAAGCTTCTGTGCTGCCTTAGTTTGCTTCTGGGCTCTGGAAAGAGGCAGCAGTGAGAAAAATATCAGCTGCAGGGAGATATTCCTTCCAAATGTCATATAGACTTTGGGGTGTCCACTGCATCCCCAGGACAGCTCAGCTGCTGGGAGATGGTCCCTGCTTATGGCACGGGGATTGGAACTAGGTGGTCTTGAAGGTCCCTTCCAAACCATTCTGTGATGCTGTCATAAATCCCTATGTTTGTGGTGTCAGCAAGACTTGGAGGGTCTCTGAACCTTCCTCTTGCCACCAGAGGGAGAAGGGCTCAGCACAAGGGTACCAAGAGAGGAGGATGCTGTAACTGCTCGATGTCTGTGTAATTCATTTGGGATGAGAATAACCAGGCTGGCATCCCTGTGAGCTGGAAAATGTGAGCTCTATTTTGTCTTGCTGCCATGGCAGCTGATGACAATACAAAATTGTCCTTATTAAAATATTGCAGGGACAAACTTCAACTCTTTGTCGGTTGGAAGGTGCTGTTGGGCTGTGGGGTCACAAACAAGGAAATACAGGGAGCTCCTCCCATCAGCTGAGACTCCCTTTGAGAGTCAGTTGTCGGAAAACCAACTGCTTTGAGGAAGGATACACAAGTTACAAATAATGTTCTTGCAGCTTTCACCCCCCTGCCTGAAGCAGTGGTGTATGGAGGGGGACCAGCTCTCCCGTAGAAATCTGTTCTAGTGATGGATGTGTCCATGACAAGCTGCTTCCTAGGAATACAAATCCCCCCATGCTGGATGAGGAGGAGAGGTATCACAATGACTTTGAGCTCTTCTTCACTGGCAGCTTCCCCCATGCACATTCCTCCCCAGTGGAGTGCAGACCTTGCCAGGTGAGCTGCAGCTCTCCATACATCTGTCTCCTGGTTTGTAGACCCCTCAGAAATAGTCCATCAGCTCCTGGGAGCCAGCAGAGCATAGGTTGAGACCTCCTGCTCTAGTGGGAGATGAACTGAAACTGGGACATTCCAGGCAGGAAATAAGTGACATTTTTCCAACAGTTAACAGTAATGAGTCACTGGAACAATCTGCCCTGGGATCTTCAAGCTCTTTAACTCCAAGGGTCTTTTGACTCAGGGCTGGATGCCCTCCAAAGGGATGCTCTGCATTGGCCACATGTTGAGGACATGAGGATGCTGCTTGGGTGATATTCTCTGCCTGGGGCTAGGCAGGAGGTTGGGCAAACAACCTTAATGATCTACGAGTGACTTATTAAGTGGTTACAAAGTGGTAGTGGAGCTGTACAATGGGGATGGTTAAACTGCTGATATATGGGACTGTGGTTGCTGGGGTGGGCTGGAATGGCTCTGTGGGCTGCACGTCCCACAGATCACATCTGTAAATCGTGGGTGGGTGGGGTGTCCCAAGTCCCAGTGGCCAGTCACAGTTCTGGGCACCAGCATGGCTCTAGACACTTGGATAAGATCTCTGTCTGTCTGGAGTTGCCCACAGCCCTGGGGATGGCACAGGAAGCTCTGTGGCTGCATAAGGCTCCTTGTTTCTTTCATTGTGTGGCCACCTCCTGGTTTTCCTCTCCTAGAACAGAAAACAATGTGTGATTCTGTGAAAGCTTGGGGAGTCTGTGGGCTTGGAGCGATGTTCAACTCGGGGATTTGCTCCCCTTCTACTGGGTGCTGCACTGCAGTGCTGGGATAAAACAGAATGAGCCTTGTTTGCCTCTGGGGAAAGATGGGATATGCTGCTGTGGGGGTCCTTCCTCAACCTTGCAGTCCCATGGAATCCATTTGTCACAAAGACCTCTGGTGACAAGAGGCACAGGAGTTGCTGCTGGAATGGAGCTGGTCCTGTGAGGTCTCATGGAGTTGAGCTCCTTTGGGCAGGTGAGAGGGAGCTGCAGTCTGTGTAGGGAGGTTTGGGATGGCTTGGGAGGAGTGATGGGCACACTGTAAGCAATACCCCAGGAGCTGGCTGCAGAGGATTCTGCTGCAATTCAGCAGATAAGGCAGGTAAAAGAAAAAGGCAAACCCAGGATGTCCCTTCCCCACCCAGCCCTCCCTGCTCCTGGGAACCATCAGGGCAGCAACTCTGAACAACTGAAGCTGCTGCTTCATGAGGAGTTCATGAACTGCTCAGGGAAGACTCTACAAGCTCTGACACTCCCAGTGAGATTTTGAAGAGAAAAAGCAAAACAAGCCCTCTTCCCTGACACCTCTTCTTCATTAGACTGCACTGATTATCCTGGAATGAAATAAGCTGGATCTGTCAAGGCCCTGCAATTAGCTGTTACACAGGGACCTTGATTAAGTTATTTTCTGTGCCCTTTGAGGTTTCACCATTTCTAGGCATCAGGTCATGGGTCCTCAAGACAGAGGGGAGCCCAGGAGCTCTGCTGTGGGACCATGGTGTTTCTGCCCCATCCCAGCTCCACAGGGCTCTGACACTCTCCCTGCTTGCTCCTGCCCTTCTCCTGAGGCATGGAGACCACTTGCTGGTTGGGAGCCTGGGATGAAATCCAGTTGTGAGGAAGAAGCTGTGAGTCGCCACCATCATGCAAGGTGAAGGTGGCAAGATTTTTATCTCCCCTCTCCCAGGGCAGTTGGTCCCCTGCCCATGCTGCTTGTTCAGGGCAGGTGGGGAAACTGCAGTGGCCAGCAAAGGAAAAGCCACATCCCCATCACATGCGTGGACACGTCTCTACTCAGTAAAATATTTATTCCTCCATTATTTCACAAGAGTTGTTTTTACAAAAACCTTACAAAAATTTCCAAAACACAAGACATGCAGAAGAGAAAAAAAAAAAATCCACCATGGATCTTGTTACAAGTAATTGAAATGTACAAATAGAAAGGGCGAGAGGGAGCTTAGATTACAACGATCCCTCCGTCCTGCTACCCCTCCCTGGGTGCGATGTGTATCTCATCTCGGAGAGGCTTTGGCGTTGACTGACAAGCTGCCATAAGCTGCCAAGAGCACAAGGAAGGAGGGGCCCTAAGATTAGGAGCGAATGTTTTCAAATATATATATACATATAGATATTTAGTGAAGAAATATTTATTCCCTGCTTTTTTTAGGTTTACAGAAACGGCATCTGCAAACTATTAAATGGGTTTATTTTCATTAATGCTCTCAAAGAGGCAGCGACATTTATATCCCTGTGGTTTCATCTTGTATAACTGAAAAAAGAGCCCTGTGCTTTCCATGGGAATGGGACACCCCCCTGGCCCCCTCCTCCTGCCCCTGGCAACATTTCTCATGGTGGATGATTTGATCCACAGTGGATCTGTCTCGCCCCCAGCCTGTGTGTCTCGGCTCTTGTCAGGTTTCTATGTGGTGTCTCGCTGTGGTCTGGGGAGCTGTGCTCCCCTTCTGGCATGGCAAATGGGAGATGGGGTGGGTGCACAGCATGAATGGTTGGGGTGAATTTGCTCCCTGGATGAGGTGGGCAGTGTCCCTCAGGCCGTGTCCCCTCCCTGCCTGCTGTGCTGCAGGAGGAAGCGATGGCTGTTCCTGAACTGGGGGCTGAAAAAGAAAGCTGGAGCTGTGGGCAGGATCTAGAGGCTGGTTCACCTCCAACCAGAGGAGATCTGCTCCTCTTCTGGTTCTTCCATCAGTGTTCATCTCTGCGGGCTGGGTGGGTCCCCTCTGGGCACTGCCTGGGGTGAAGCTGCAGATTCTGGTGTCACAGCTGCTGGGTACCACATATGGCTGCAGTGAGAGTCCCAGTAAGAAAAGGAGAGGATGCTCCTGGGAGCAGTGGGGACTCGGGTGGGCACATGGGTACTTGGGACACTCTCAGCTTTGGTGTTGCACATTAGAGGATGTTTATCTGGAGGAAGCACCTTGGCAATAGCTGTATTTGTCCTTGGATCTCCTGCTGCTGTCCCCAGCAGGTCTGAGCCCTTCTAGGCAAGTAGGGTTGGTGCCGTCTCTGTCCAGGACACTCATCTGAGTTGCTGGTATCCCCATGCTTGACTGGTGGCTCATTACAGTGGGTGAGGAAAGCATGGTCTGGTTTCCAGAGGGTTTTACCCACAGGGTAGCACCTCCATTGCTTCATCTTATTCCCAAATTGCTGCAGTGTTGGCAGGGAAAGGGGGGTGCATCTCTGCAGCTCAGTCCCACGGGTGAAGGACTGGGGCGGTGTGAGCCTGGGGCAAGGTTGCCCACCCTGCGTCTTCCCCTTGCACGTCCCACCTTGCAACTTGGTGAGGCTGCGTGGTAGGGTGGAAGGAGGGGGAAACCATTTCCTTTCTGCAAAACCAAAAAAATTCACCCCTGTGGAGTCGCCAGCCCCAGAGCCCCGCACACATCTGCAGAGCTGCCGACGGGGAGGCTGTGCCTCCGGAAGGCGAAGCCTGCTTTGCCGTTGGCACGAAGCGCTGGGAGCCGCCTACTCAGCTGAAACCCAACAGCTTTTTCCAATTTTCTCTTTCCCTGGGACGGTTCAATGGCCTGGGGCTCTGCGGAATCGCTGGCAAACCCACCGAGGCAGGGCAGTGGTTCCTGCTGGGGTGATGCTCCCCCAAGCTCGGAGGAGAGCTCACAGGCTCTCAGCAGATCTGTCAAGATGGTCTAGCCCTCCTCACCCCTCTAGGAAGGGTGGAAGCCTGATGCCATCGATGTGGGCAGAGTGGTGCAGGGGACTGGCTGGTGACAGCCAGGACAGAGCTGAGCCATTGGCTTCCCAAAGTCTCTCCCAAGCACCATGGCTGGGGACGCACAAAGAGGCAAACCCGCGGGTCAGCTTCGGCACGCACAGTTGAGCACCGTGAGTCACAGCACGGCGGAGAAGGGGCCCCGTGGTCCTCCCACTGCCGAGTGCTGTCCCTGCGGGAGGAGAAGACCCAGTAACTCTTTGACTCTCTGGGCGTGATACCCAAATTGGTCAAATCCAATAGTCCAAGATCCTTCCATGTTTGGAAGCAAATTCTTGTTCCCTTGGCAAGTCTGTTTGTCCTCAAAGAGCACGTGGGGGGTATGTGTGTGTATATATAGCCTTTATTATAAGGGTGTGCAGAAAAGCAAGTTTCTAACCAAGTTTGCTCCATATGTGGCTATAATTATGTGCCACTTCGGCCTGGGACTGACTCTACCTTCAAAAGGGAAGACGAGAGGAGAGGAGCTGAGACGTTGGATGAGTGGCATGTGGGTTGTGCGGGCAGCGGATTCATCCTGGACTGACCCAGGAGTTCTACGCTGTATCCTGGATGAGGATGGGGTGGGCTTTGCCCTGGTCAGTTCACGGTCGGCACCTGGTTCTGATGGAGGCTGAACTCTTTGGCTTTGAGGCGCAGGCTGGCGATGCTGTTGGCCATGTTCACCCCTTGGGCGGGCGTTGCGGTCCCGCTGGAGCTGTAGGAGGGCACAGTGCTGCAGGGAGGGAGCAGGGGAGGAATGAGGCATAGCTCATGGATGAGTCCCCATGCCCCATGTGGTCTTGCTGGCTTCCCAGGCCAGGCTGGCCATTCCCTCTTAGACATCTCCCACAAGAGCAGTCAAGGCTTCGGCATTTTTATGTGGCTGGATGTTTATGGGAACCCCCCAAACTATGCACCAGGAGGCCCTGCCTTGAGCTTTTGGATGAGATGGCTGGATGTGGAGAGCTGGGAACCAGAAGGGACCTATGCCACCTCTCGTGCTGAGATGTGGGAAGGGTCAGCGCGAGGCCAAGCGAATCCCTTGCGACGACCAAGGCCCCAACTCCAGCCTCAAAATGCAGGGAGGCAGGGAAGCGAAAGGCGGGGGATGCTCAGACAGGGCTGAAACGGGTTCCCAAAGCCAAGCTGGATGACCTCCTTTTGGCCCCATAAAACTCCCCATGTCCTCAGTAGCGGCACAGGGCTGTGCTCCCGTGGTGGTGGGGCAGTCCCTAGGCAGCCTGTCCCACGGCCACCTCCTCCCCAGCTCCTCCAGTGCCTGCACCTACCTGTATGGGGAGGTGCTGGTCCAGGAGAGATACTCTGGGGTCAGCGTGGTGGGCCGTGGTGCCATGGGCTGCTCAATGGCTGCTTCTTGGCTGTAGGATTTGAGGAGCGACGCCGATCTGTTGGCCAGCATCGCCCTCTCGTTACGGCGAAACTTGGCCCTTCGGTTCTGAAACCAGACCTGTGCAAGGAGGCAAGATGGTCAGTGGGGACCTGATGCGAGTAGGGTTGTCCCAAACATCCACTCTACCAGTCGTGGTCACATGCGGGGTGAAGTAAGAGAGGGGACGGTCCCTGCTCTCCCTGGGCACAAGGCAGAGGGTGTTTTCTCCCACACAGACCTTTGCTCACCTGGACTCTCGCCTCACTGAGGTTGACCCTTCTCGCCAGCTCCTCCCGTACAAAGGCGTCGGGGTAGTGCGTCCGCTCAAAGACCCTCTCCAGCGCCTGCAGCTGGCTGCTGTTGAAAGTGGTGCGGTTCCTCCTCTGCTTCTTCTTTCTCTTGGCAGCCCCACGGCTTGGGCTCAGGCTCTCGCCTGTGGGGAAAGCACAGAAGAGGCCACATGAGAGCCAGGCATGTGCACAACCCCACAGACCTCATGTGGGGACCCTGCTTGAGCCCCACTGGGGGGGTCTGCCCTGCCCTGTACAAGCCATGCTCCCTGTGAGCACCTGAGACTCTGTGGAGCAGCACATGGACAACCTTGTGGTCTCCATGAGCATGAAAACCTGTTTCAGGACCTGCTGGAGCTTAGGGTTAAGCCCAACAGTTGTGAAGACCTGTGGTGATCTCACATGTCTAAAGCCACCTGTAGCAGGTTTTGGGTATAAATTTCAGTTGATTCTGGGGCAGCACTTCACCCAAACGGCTGGGACTGCATCTCTAAAGCCCACTCCCAACAGGGACATCTTCAGTAGAGTTTTGGACTTGTCTGTTGCTAAGGCTTTAGGAGAAGCTTTCATGGACAGCAATGGAAATTCAGCAATGAAACATCTCTGAGATGTGGGTCTCATCTTCCAGCTTCAGCACTCCCTGAAGCCCCAGTCATAGCATGTCCCCAAGGTGCCACAGGACAGCAGCCAAGCATCTGCTCATCCAGCCCTGGTGTTCAGAGCTAGGAACGAACACCACCCTGTCTCTCAGAGCTCAGCCTCCCCACTGGTTATTTCTGGCTTTGCTGGCTCATGGAAACATGAAGCTGAGGGTGTAGTTTTGTTTCTCAGTATTGATCTTGGGCTTTCAGCCAGGCTCAGTTTAATGTCTTCTTTGTCACTAATATCATCAGGTTTAGGCAAGATTATGAAGGGTTTTTTTCTGAGATACCCAGTCGGCTGCCTGAGAAGGCTTGGTGGGGAACACGACTCATTGTCGTTCTTCCTTACAGAGGTACTCGTTAATTACTCTTTCTGCTAATAAAGCATCTGGATCCAATCTGTACCTACTGGTGGGAAAGTATTTTGGACTTATTTGAAACGTTAATAGTTTTTATGACGTTCTGATTCATAGCAGGGTTATATTGGGGTTTTCTGCTCTATATCATTGCAGAGGCAATGATGGTAGGAATTGGTGCTCCCTGAATATGCCTAAGAAATAAATACTTGCTAATAAGGTATCTTGATACTCATTAAATAGTTGTGCAGCTTTTTCCAAAGATACTTGAGCAAGTAATAAAATCTACTGCAAGGGATATTAACTCCCCTGCTTCAAGCTGTTGAGCAGGAGGAAACTATAGGTTCCAAGACCCAGAAAAACCTTCTTGGACCTTAATTCTAAATAATTCAAGTCACAAAACCTCCACCAACAAGGGACTCCAAGGTCCCTTTGTACCTGAATATACCACCTCCAAGAGCTGCTCTATCCTGAGATGAGATAGAAGGACCAGAGAAACCCCAATATCCGCTGGCAGATTGTTCCTGGGACTAATTGCCTGTTCAAAGCAGGGTCCAAACTGAGAGCTACAGCAGAGTTTCCTTGCACCCTTCTCTGAAAACCATGCTGATGGCTGATGCCACCAAAGTGCTAAACGTAAGCCATGCCAAGGGATCTGGCAGAGAAGGAAGGATTAAATTTATTTCTATTGCTGGCAGTGGCTTCTTGGAAAGAGCAGATGGCTTCTCTGGTGCTTTGCTATGGCAAGGACCAGTGCCAGGACCTGGGAGCTCTAGATGCCTCCTGAACCATTAAGAGATGAAGTGTTGGGATGGGAGAAGATGCAGGGATGCAGAGGTGGGACCTGGGTACCAACCACCTTCCCTCTTTCCCAGGCAGGTGCAAGGATACTGCATCATTTTGGTTGTGATGGAACCAAGCTGATGAGACTGTGGGAGAGGAGAACATCCCTGGATGGGAAGGTGAGGAAAAGGAGCTCCATCCATCTCCCAGGGTCTTGCTGCAGCCACTGGCATTTCCTTGAGTCTTTTTTTGTGCTCTGGGTTAATTTATTTGGTGACCACCCCTTGGGCTAGAAACAACCCATGCTCTTGCATTTGAGATGTGGTCTTCTTGGTTAGGCAAAAGACATGTTGGATGGCACGCTGCCTGAAATACGTGCAGGTTTGAGGCCCTTTTCCCAGCCAGGAAGCCACAGGCCCTTCACCACCATTCCTGTTTAAAGGCTCACAAATAAAATTCTCCAGATTCCCTCCAGCCCTTGTTCCGGCAGCTTCAAATGTTCTGCCAGTCTCTGCTTTCCAGTTGCCCCTTTTAGTTAAACTCCTTTTTTGGTCCTGTTTTCCTTCAGCGAGTTAATGAGCTGCTGGATTAAAATACATAAAGTCCAGCCATGGTTGTCCCTGACTTTTCTGGGAGCTTGGGACTGAAACGGGAACCATCAGGCTGGGAAAGAGCTACAGGATGTAACAGGGCAAGAGATGTTTCCTTGAGGGTTTATGGCCACCCCCTAGGACTTGTGGGGGCCAAGGCTTGGTTCAAAAAGTACCATCACCAAGGGCAGCCCTTGCCCTGCACTGAACTGGCAATTATTTCAACAGAAACCTTGTAGATGTAAAAACATTTATAAACCTCCTTTGGTTTGGACTGGAGTTGGGTCAGGATGTGTCCAGGTGCTGGTGGTTTCCAGGTGTTTGGAGAGTTGCAAGTCCTGGGCCACACCTGGGTTTGGGCATTTTGTTCAGCCCTTATTGCTGATTTTAATGGAGGGACCTTTTCCTGCACCACAGACCCCTGTGCGATGTTCCAGGGGGCTTCTTGGGGGATGCTGGGAACCAAAACCCTTCCCTGCCTATTCACACCTCCCATAAAACACTCTGTATCCCAGTGGAGCTGAGAGCTCCCCAGGCCCCACAGAAACCTTTGCTTTCCAGCTCAATTCTCTGCCATGTTCATTTTCCACCCCATCTCCATACTGTGGAGAGGCAGCCCCCTGCCTAGGGCACCTGCCTGGGTCCTCTGCTCTCCCCAAGGATGAGTCTTGGTAACAGATCAACATCTTTTCCCTGTTAGCTGAGGCATCACAGGCTTATGGGACCAGATAAATGCCACCCTAACTCCTGGCACCGTGCCCCTGACAGGTTTACAGCGTGCAGAGTCAGGCAGGTTGCTTCTCTCAGAGATGCTTTAATAACCCCACATCAGATTTCCAAACCTAAGTGTCTCTAAGTGCTCTGTGGTGATGGGGAAAGGGATGGGTCAGGTCCTCTGAAGACCCTCTGCCATCCGTGGGAAGTAGATTTAACCAGATTTGCTGACACCTTGATGGTGTCAGGAGTTGGAAACCAGTTCCCCACCTTGATAGCCTTCCAGGAATAAGAGTTTGTAATTGCACAATGTTACAAACCAGCTCATCACTGAGCTGTTTTGCCCCAGACAAGGTCTCAGGGAGCCTATGGAGAAAGCTGGACCCTTGCCTTTGTTATAATCCAGGTTTTTTTGGTGCAGCACAGTTGGAGGCATTGGCTTGATTGTCCAACCCCAAGGGCAGAGGGGGCTCCTGCGCCAGCCCCTGCTGTATTTATCTTGCACTGATTACAATTTCCGCTGAAGGGAAAAAAAACCCTGCAGGGGAAGGGGGAAAACGGCGGGGATAACGTTACCGAATAACGACAGATGACATGAGGGAAGGATGGGGAGAGGGAGGTGCAGGGGCTTTGCACAGTCCAGTGAGCTTCACAAAAAAAAAAAAGCCTTAAATTGCCCCAGCATGTTACAAAAGACATGAGGTTTTTTTTGCTCATGGTGGGGATGAGTTTTGGGGTGCTGGGTGCAGCTGGGTAGCCTCCACTCTCCATGATGCCCAGCCTCAGGCAATGTTTCCCACCCTTGAGCTGCAGGCAGCCTGGGGCACAGCCCTTTTTCCTACAGATACCCTGGAGTGCTTGGTCACCTCCAAACCCCTTCTCCTTGCAGAAGCACTGATGCTGGCAAGCCTGGACTGTGCTGTGCCAGTGAGTCACCCTGCCACTGTGAACCAGTGAAGGGACTGGTCCTGTCCTGGTTACAAAGGGAATGGCCCCAGCACGGCCAGGTCAGAGTCGTGCTGGTTCATCTGAGCACCATCCGAGCCACTTTGCCCTTTCCCTTGTGCTTCCATTAGTTTTCCATAGGAAAGACTTGTGGGTTGTAGCTGCTGGAGCCTGGGTGCTGGGCTTGCCAAGAGGGGGCCTCAGGCTGGCAGGGCCCCCAGACTCCTGTGCAGCAGCCACCAAGTCCTGTAAAGAGGTAATTTTCACTAGATTTCCACCAAGGCTCCGGATTTGACTTACGACCTCCATTAGTGAGCGATAAACGGCCTCCCAGCAGCTGTGATCCAGACCGAACCAGCACTTAAAATCCCAGCCGCTCCCACGCCCGGACACCAGGGACTGTGACGTCTCCTGGGAGGGATGCTCAGGCAGGGCATCCCTGGGGATGCCTTTTGATGCTGGACTCTATGGCTGACCATGCTCAGCCTCCTGCTGCTCCCCTCTGGACAGCCCAGTGCTCACCCCAGAATGTGGTGTTCACTCCACGCTCTCTCTGTGACCCATGATGGTCACCTCAGCCGACTGCAAACCCCCTCCCGTGCATCACCATGTGCTGGGACGGGTCTTGCTGGCTCTTGGCTTTGGGGGGCAAACACCCCCCTTTTTCAGTGGCCGTGCCAGAAGGGAGTGAGCAAAAAAACCCAGGCTATGTCCCCTCCAACGTGTTTCATTTTCCATTGCGCCGCAGACCCAGAGCCCCGAACAGTTTTCTGCCGTTAAATTATTTCACGCGTTCCATTTATTTGCGAGCAGTTTGCCAAAGACCTTGTGAGCTTTAAATTGTTCTCCCCCCCCCCCCAGCCAAAATACCAAATCTGCCGTAACATTTACTTCCCTTCTCTGCCTGGAATGGCATTTTTCCCCCCCTTTTTTTTACTTCTTGGGTATAATTTAAGGGTTGAAATAGCCTGGAGGGAATTAGCTGTAAATTCTTCCTAAGACAAATAAATTCAGCCCTCTAAGTTTCTACGTTTTTCAAACTGTTGAGAGACGTTTTAGGTTTGTTTTACTTGAAATAATGATCGTGGCATATCTGACCCTCAGGCTGCGGCCGGCTCTAACCAAATAAATAGCTTTTATTAATTAAGGTTTATCCTTAACAAATAAAACCCCAATTTGATCTCGGCCGGCTGAATTAGCAAAAATAAACAACGGGTTCTCTGGGCACTTGATGTGGATTTAACAAATTAACGCTGGGCCTTCATCAGGAAAGCCGCAGGGTGGTGGAGGCCCTTTAACAGCCAAGAAATCCTTTGGAAAAACAATGTCTTTCGTTTCTCCCATGGTCTCTCTCGGTAAACATGTGCACTCCCTTCATCCCTTCGTATACTCGGGGGAAGCAGGGAGAGCTCCGGCGATGACGTCCGCCAGAGTTTCATGTGCAATTGTTTAACTTGTTCCTCTAAATCATGCGATGGGGAGGAAGCGTTTCCCTTCAGATTGCAGCGAGGAGTGCCCGGGAAAAGCTCCTGGGTTTGGGAATTGCCTCCCCCCTCCCATGGTGTCCGGATTCTTCTTAGCCTGTAACCTTCAGCTGATGCCCCCAGAGCCCAGGGGTGATTCGGGGGTGCATAGGCAGCTGAACCCTGTATCCAAGGCCGCTGCCAGGGCTTCTCTGCATTGGGACCAGGGGGGTTACCCACCCACACTGGGCTTTGTGGTGAGAAGGAATGGCAGGAGGGATGCTCCACAGGTCAAAATGGAACTGGGGGTTTGATCCTGCTCATAGGCACAGGCAGCACAGGGTTTATTGTAGAAGTGATGCTGGGAGCTGCTGCTACAGGTTTTTAACCTCCTCAAATAATCTCAGGAAGCCTGAGGGGGCTGAGAAGCAGCTGGGAAGCTGTCCCTCTATGTGTGCTGGGTCACCCGACTGCGATGCCTTTCCTGCACCCACCAGCCTTGGGTGCACAGGACCAACAAGGCATCACAATTCAGGCGCAAACCCATTCAGGCGTAACTCCATTTTTGGGGTGGTTTCATCCCACCACTTGTGGGAGAAGCTCCTTGGGGCCACCAACCCCTGTCCACAAGGTCCTGACTTTGCTCAACACAATTCAGTGCGGTCCAGACTCATCCCAGGAGCAACCTGTGAGCACAGGGGATGGGGTACCTCTAGGGAACAGGGACTGCCAGCCCCTCCCCAGGCTCCCCTACTGATGGGAGTGAGCTCTGACCTCCTCATGCTGACCCACTTCTGCTCCCCCAGCAGCCCAGCCCCAACCTTGCGAAGACCCTGGGAATGCCGGAGGCTCAGGGCAGGGGATTGAAGCCGGGGGGGTCCAAATGTGCTGAGTCCAAAGGAAACTTTCTCGGCTCAAGTGGCGTACATGAAAAATTTAAGAGAGGGGTAAGTCTCAGCTACTGGAGAAACATTACAGCGAAATGTTTCCAAGGATGTTTCACCTCATTAATTGTGAAAAAACTGAAACGCTGACACGTTTTTACAGGCTGCCAGTTTTGCTGGGGGAAAAGTGTCTCTGTTAAAAAGGAGCAGCAAAAGCCTGGACCAAGAAAGAGGCCAAGGCTGTCCCGGGAGGGCCTTAGCCTGTGCTCACTGACAGGCAGCAGCAGACTGTTTTATGGTTATAGAGCTGCTGCTGCACCAGCCAGAAACCACCCAGCACCACAGCTCACTGCCCCCAGCCACACAGACGCCCCGTTTTGAGGAGGACCCTGCCCGGGGATGCTGTGGAACCAGGTACGCTCCACGCGCAGTCTGTGCCCAGGAGGCTTTTCCCCTC
>JANHGL010011446.1:31280-44270 GCA_024611195.1 Ceyx melanurus | reverse complement strand
GAGAGCTCCATACATTCCAATTGCTCTCTCACATAGAGAGCAACTCCACCACCTCGCCTTGCCAGCCTATCCTTCCTGAATAGGACATAGCCATCTATGACAGTGTTCCAGTCATGTGAGCTGTCCCACCATGTCTCAGTGATTGCAATAATGTCATGGTCCTGAGATCACACAAAGATCTCTAGTTCATCCTGTTTATTCCACATGCTGTGTGCATTTCTGTATAGACATTTGAGCTACAGCTTTAAAAGCAAAGCAAGAGAATTTTACACCAATCATAAGTCTATATGACTAGAGTCACCCAAGCATGATGTTGAAGGTGAACAAACAAAAATGTTTTAAGGAAGGGGGGATGTCAGGGAAAATGTCATTGTGGACAAGTCAGGGAAGATGTCATCACTGATTATCTCTGACTCCTGGGATCAGTCAACAGGCTGAGCCTCGCTTCCCCCTGCACATTTTGGGCAAGATCTGGATTACTATTTCCCCAGTTAGAAATTTTACTGAGCTTCTCTAACGCTGTTTATGTATTTGCACATCCCTTGCAGACATGTGCAATTTATCACTGCCAACCCACAAGAACCTGCACTTCTGTTGCTCTCAGTGAACAGCACTATTCACATAGCTAGTCCAAGAGCCTCTCACCAGGCACTGCCAGCTCCTGTCGAGCTGCATGAGGTCACAGAGTGAGACTGGCTGGGTAGCACTGCCAGTGAGTCCGGAGCTGGCAGAGCTCAGATGGACTGAGTGTGGTCCGACCTGTAGTGCCAAACTGGACATCACTCAGGACCTAAGCCCAGCTGCCTCCAAGCCCCTGTGATATCTGAGGACAAGCTGGAACTCAAGGGATTTTATTTTCTGCCAAATTACTTTACCCTTCTATGCAATAACCTGTAAGGATCACAAGAAGAACTTCTCAAATGGTGCAAGAGGGAGAGTCAGATTCCAGTATTTAGGCCATGTTCATGATTGCTGTGAGGGGAGAAAACTGAAGGAGCAAGTAGAAAGCCCAGAGACCTGCTAGGATACTTCCTTGTTTTAAGCCAAGAGGGAAACTGGTGAGGATGCTTGAAATGAGACAGGATCCTCTCAAGCATTTCTCTTTTTTTTACCTTTCAGGGAAGAGAAAGAAACATTAGTATCTCTGGTCATGGAGGAGTCTCAGCAATAAATGGAGATGATTCTGCAGAGAGCCTGGCCCAGTGGCACTGAGAGAAGTGAGCCATGAGGGACAGACTTACTGTTCACACCAGTCATTGCATTAGTGGTAGTGATCTGGTCTCCTATGGGGAACAGATGTGGGGCTGCTGTTCGTAGAGTTTGCTTTGGGTGACACCACTGTATCTCAGGGACCCTAGACGCTCAGTGCAGACTGAGAAGCAAGTACAAAGCAAGGCTTGCTTCTCCCTGCTGTTTGAGGAGTAAAGCCTACAGCAGCGAAGAGGAGGCAGAACCTGCACTCCTGCTGCTCATCCTGAAAGTTTTACTTCAGAAAACCTTTCTTCTTGGTTTTGTTGCATGTTCACTTCACCTAAAAGAGTAACCACAGCGGTGTGGACACAAGGTGAGTGTATGGCCTGGCAAAATGCATGCTGCATGATGGTTTGGGAGAAGCAGGAGGAACTGACCCAGAACAAACACCCACCAAAAAACCACAAAATTCTGGTGTGTATCACAAAGAACCTCACTGCACCAGCACAAGAGCTGACAACCAGCAAATGCTGGATTCACAGAATCTGGCACTGTGATCTGCTTGCACATGTAATAGTACATGCCCACCTTGTTCATGCTGCAGCAGAGGGACACTAAGCTTCATGCAAAAAGGCAGTATGCACCACTGTTCCTTTCCCCTGCATTCTCGAGAGCTTACCACAAACACAGGAGGACTTCACTACCTTGCAGTCAACACACAGCCTGAACTGACAGCCAGACTCTGCCTTAGCCCTTCTCTCACATTGAGCAACACAACAAAAAGGTGAGCTCAGTGTGTCTGGGGAGCCAGACAAAACCCCAGGCCAGTCCTGCTGTTGGTGAGGAGGTGCCTCCAGCCCCAAACTTGCCCTTGCTCCATGACAGGAGCAGTGATGACATTGTGCAACAGGAGAAATGCTCTAACCTCAGATCAAAAACTCTGAAGAGCAATGAGGAATCACAGCTCTTGGAAAAACACAATCAGAAGCATCTGTTTTGAAGTGGAACAATTCAAACACAACATCCATTGGTGTCAGTAGATCTTCCCTAGTTGTGTGAGCTTCTTGTGGATGTCAGGTGGGAACTGGAATCAGCCGTGCTTCTCACCCCTCCCATTCCCCCATATCTTCTCAGAGGAGTGCATGCTGCCCATCACCTCATGATCTGGAGCTGCCTCCAGCCTTCTTCCAGGAGCTGCTGGCTTTAGACTCCAATCACTGGTCACAATATCAACCACACAGAGGACAACTTTCTAAGGCACCATTTATTATGCAGCTATTACTTCACTCACCCTCCAAATCAGTCACAGTTCAGATCATTCCCTTCACTAACTTAGCCAGCAGCCAGATGAAATATAGTGGAGAGCAGCTGAAGGCAGACAATGGCCAAGAGATGAGTGCTTAACACTGACAGTGCTTTGCCAGGGGAAAACACAGAGCTATCCCCCTGCACTGCAGCCAGCTGCACCTCACGGGCAGCATGGTCCTTCTCACAGGTGTCAGCCCTTCTGTCAGGCTAAGAAATGCCCCTGCTTGCCAACAGTATAGGGCAAAATCAGTGGAACCTCCCAAAAACCTCAGAGAAAGCTGTGCTCCAGGGAGACCACAAACACTATTTGTCTGTTGTGTGCAGGTCAAGAACTTAATTTTAGAAAAAAAATTGCAGTGGGAAACACTTTGGTCTTTCCTGGTAACTACTCTGTCCTTCTTGCACCAGGTGCAGGCACAGTCCGCTCGTTTCTTTTGCACCCATTGCCACGGGGTCCCACCAAGAGACTCACTGCTCTGCTCACCGTTCTAACTGCAGAGCCCATGCCCCTGAGATATGGGGCTGACCAGTTTCTGTGGGCTGTCCCAACAAGGCAACTGCCATGGTTGCCTACTGCCATTTTCCCAGTGGCAGCCAATTTTTTCCGGTTTTGCTCAATGATTTTGTTCTCCCCCCCGAAACAGTTTGAGGGAAACAAGGACAGCAGTAATGCCTGGACACACAGTGCGACAAATAGATCTGAAATTCAAATGAAACAGTCTTTCTTTTTGTCTGCTTCTGCAGACTGGGGTTGAAACTCTACTAGGTCTTTTCTGTGCTTCTTAAGCCTTTCATATTCTTGGAAAGCTGTGGCAACTGGAAACATGCCAGTCTTCCCACACACACATTAAGGAAGGCTTCACCACAAAGTAAAGATGGGGAAATCTTTGCTGTCACTGAAACCAAGCTGATCAGGGCTTGGAAAACTTACCCCAGAGTTACAGCAAATTCATACTTGTGCTATATTTAATGATGAAAACTGCACGGGTGACGATGACTGCCGAGGCTTTGAAAAACAGCTCCCCAGAGACAGGGAGCAAAGTCCAACATCTGAGTGAGACGGGCCAGGACAAACATGCTAACAAGGGTTGTCACACAGCATCAAGTAGGCTAATGGAAACTTCCTGCTTCAGTACGCGGGTGGGAAGTCTGCGAGTCTCAATCTGTGCCTGAGCTGTGAAATTACCTCAAGTCCCCAGGACCAGGCTTAGGCAGAGGAAACGAGGTTTGGGCCACACTACAGTTGAGCACATTAAATTCCCATTCTGCTTAAATCATCTTAACAGATATTTCATATTTTAAAATGGGCAAAGAGTCAAATGCCTGCACTCGTGCACTCTTACATGATGGAAAATCAAAGGCAAGAGATAACCACTGTGCGTTTTGAGCTGTGGTGTTGCTAAGTATGATGCCTGTAAAACGCTTGTCTTTTAAAGCAACTGGGGAAGGGAAGCAAGAGAGAAAAGGCAGGAAAGAATTACACCTTGCTTCTTCACATGAAGCACAGCTGCTTCTACACTGGGTTTGTTTCCATCCCTTTCTAAGAGACTGATAGAGGAGAGAAAGAAAGGAAGGACAAGAGTAGAACACAATCAATAAAAACATTAATTTCAAAATCGCATTCCAAGAGCCGAGGCTACTTTTGAAGTGTGCCAGGAAACAAGGGATAGAAAACGAGCTCAGATGTGACAATTGCATCCTCTGCTCTGCCAGGTTTCATCCGAGTCTGTTTTCTAACTGATGGTCATATAGTGAAACATAGGATGAACAAAAACTACTGGGATCTGCAGAGAAACTACAGTTGAGATGAAGCCATAAATATTCTTGCAAATAAAAAGAAAGCCTTGAACAGTGTTTTCACTGCTCCCAGAAGCCTGGCTGAGGCTGTTGAGAACTGCAAAATGAAATGCTGCCACTTGCTGACACCTGCCAGGGTTCCTCCAGCCTTGCAGAGGGCTTGTGGCATCACTGGGATCCCCTTACAGTGCTGCAGCACCAGTGCTCTGTCACCACCATGCCAGAGGCAGTGCATTTACTGATAACATCACAGAAGGGCAGCTTTACAGTCCCTGGCCACATTCCTTCAGTGCTGCCACTTAACAGTAAGTCACACAAGGTACTGTATCCATACTTAACGTAATATAATGTGATATAATTAAGATAAAATAAATAAAAGCTGGGCTATGCTCCCACCAATTGAAATGCCTGTTCAATGTCTGGAAATATTAAACACCAGTCCCTTATTAATCCTGTATGATCCTTCCCATTTTAAAACTGTATTCGTCTAAGTAACTGGCAAATTTAGGGTATTGTAACTGACATTTTCTGCCCCTGTGCTCTGTTTGTGGTAGCAATTATTTTTATTTTTTTTGTTTGAAAAAAAAAACTGGTTATTTTGCAGGTTAAAAAAAAGCTTTCCGAAATTGCTGTTGGTAGATCTTCTTTTCTTCTTTTGATATTTTCTTGTTTTGTCTTGGTTTTATTGTTTTATTTGTCTTTTTAGACTCTTTTCTGTCTCTGCACTACATGGAATGTCACAGGAAGTCTCATTTGCACAGTTTAAAATGAAGATTGCTTAGGTTGGTTTCTTTTTTATGTGGTTAAAGCCAATGGTGAGCTTATTATCTGGGGCTGTGGGGTTGGAGCCACAGGCCAGTGCTGTTTTGGGATCAAAATGGGAAAAGCAGTCTCTCTGTACTACTATAAATTACTCTTCTTTGCAGCTGCTGGTGTTTGTCATTCTGCATTTCAGGGTTACTTCAGGGTTTGGTTCAGCTCAGAGGAACAGCTGGATCATCAGGAGCTCTTGTGCACACAGCTTAATTGAACCAATTATTTGGTTAGAAAGAGGAGGAAAGGCCTGGTGCAGGGACAGTAACTTGTTCTTCCCTGGCGCCAGTGGCAGGGTGCGGAGGAAGGCCTATGTCAGAGAGGTTAGTAGTTTTCCCCACACAGGCCAAATCCTTAATTGCTTTTTTAAGAAGTTGTTTGTGGAAAGTACCCTGTCTCCTGGACACTGGTTATATGGAGTCACTACAAGGGCAGGCAGAAACCCTTTATGGGTTGGAGGGTGGGAAAAAGGGCAGTTGCAGTGTGGCTGCCTGAGTCTTTCCTTTCCCACAGGTTGCCCTGAACCTGTCCTAAGGTGTGCCCTGAAGGGCAAAAAACTCCTCCAAGACCCAGCCCAGAACAGGCAGCTTGCTACTGCCTACATCATTGCCCCCCATGTTTGGTTTCAATCTGAGTAACTCCCTCCCACCTTTACCATGAGAAGCTCCAAGTCTGACTGCAAAAAGTCAGGAATGTGGTGGGTGGCTTCAGGCTAGCAATGGCATGTCCCCCCAACTATCAGTAGCAAGGCTGAGAGTTCCCCAGTGATTCAGCTCAGCAGTTTTCAGGGGGCAACACAACCAGGTTTGCATCCATGTCACTCTGAATCTAATGTGCTAAATATCTGCTATACCTTTAAGTGAGAATTCAAAAGATGAAGCAGGGTATTGATGCAACAGTTTAGGATTTTTAAAAATTTGTTTTGGTGCTCCTTACAAATTTTTGTTTCCATCCCACCCTTCTGCAATTCACAGGTATTTAAATATGGCTCTGTACATCCGAAAGAGTTGAGGTTTCTTCCACAGGGTAGAAAAAGGAGGGGACATGCAGAAGGAAAACTAAAGCATATAAAGGACATTTCTCATACATCTCATTCCCGGTAAGAGAGCGCAGCACAGCTGGCAGAAATATCTAAATGACATTTTTATGTGTCAGACTTTCTTTAAATTAATATCAACAAAGAACAATTTTTCATAATGAAAGAAAATTCAAAAGAATGTGCAAAATGTAAAAAAAGAAACTATTTTCAAGGATCACAAATAAAGTTCTATTTTTCTTAGGTGTGGTTTAGTTTCCATTTGTTTTTTACTTGTCTTGCCTATCTGTTGTTCTTTTTTTTTTCTTTTTTGTGTTTTGGTTTGTTTGGGTTTTTTTTGTTTGTTTTGTTTGTTGTTTTTTTTCCTCCTGCACACAATTCCTAACTCACAATTTTGTTCACACAGTAAGGAATTCAAAAAGTAGATAATGAAAAAAATGACTAAACTAAATATTTTTTTTTTCCACAACTTTGAAAACCAGCCAACTCATTTCACCCTGCAATTTGAAAGCTATTTACAAAACCCCAACTCTTTTACATTCCCTCCTTCTCCCCGAGCAGTTTTGGTGTGGAAGTCAAGGCTAGGGGTTGAACGCAACTCTTTCCAATTGCCACTGAGAATGTACTTGCAGCTCCACAGCAGCACTCGGTTGCAGTCATAGTTTTAAGCTTGTGTGGTTGCACTTTCACTGCATGAATCATATCCTCAGCGAACTGAGAAAATAGCCTTCTACCATAAACTCTTAGATCTGTGCTGTCAAAATGAGAAACAGATTTAATCTGGTGCCAGTTTCTCAACCATAACAAACACTGGTACTTTCGGAGCCAGGAGTAGGTTGTAACAGTCATCAGGAGGTACCTGTGCTTGGCCCTTCATCCCTTCACTTTACATTTGCTGAGGAGTTTGTGAACTTGAGTCCTTGAATGAAGGTCTGAGGTGTTTTTCAGAGCTCCTGTAGCCTGTTGCTGTAGTTTCATTTTGGTCATTCTGGGCCAGGAGCCAAATGAAAATTCTCTGCCTCAGTTTCATGAGGAAATACTAACTTATTGCCTCTTGGCCTGGGCTGGTGAGGAAACAACCATGGCTCCTCCTCTTGGCTTGATTAGCATGGGGAAATCTCCAGCATATAATACTGTCCATGCTCTGCTGTGGTTATAAGGACCTCGGGAATTCTTGCAGTGTCTGTCTCAGCTGTGGTGCTGTTAGCATCCTTACCTCTAGCTGTCACAAAGATAAGCACGATGGAACCAGTAAACTTGTTGGAGAATGGAAATATACCACAGAAAAGGAAATTTTCCTGTTGTCAAGTGGCTTTTTGTCTTTTAATGCTTGTTTTGATTATGAATTCAGCCCTGGTTTCTGTAGTCTTCTGTTTTCTCCATCATAAGCAGGTAAGGACAAAACAAAATTCCTAACTCTGGAGTACACAACACACATATTATTCTTAATGATTAACACTGCTGTGTTGATGCTGCCAACTAACTGCAATTTAGTTATTCTTTCTCTTTTGGAGACAGCTAATGCTTTTACTTTTCAGAATTTCAGCTGATATAATTTCCACAAATTCCTTAGGTCAATATCTTAATCATTTTGCTTTCATTTCCGTAAGTTTTAAGAAAATGTCAGTTTTTATTCCTCTTTTGTTTCCTCTTCTGCACAATCATGTATGCTGTCCTAATATGATATCAACTGATGACGCTCTGTAAGGACAGAAGGGGCTGAGATGTCCTGATATTTCACCAGCCAAGAAGCCTTTTCACTCTTGATTTTACTAAGTGCTAATACAATCTAGCTGTACTCGTTTCAGCTGGAATAAAATTATTTTTCTTCCTAGTAGCTGGTGCAGTGCTATGTTTTGGATTTATCATGAGAATGATGTTGGCAACACACTGATGTTTTAATCAAGGTCTTTTCAAATTTCCCATGCTTTGCCAGTGAGCAGGCACAAAAAAATGGACAGAACAGCTGATCCAAACTAGTCAAAGGGATATTCTGTACCATAGGCTGCCATGACCAGTATATAAACTGAAGGGACTTGATCAGGAGGTGCCAATCACTGCTCAGGCAAATGGTAGGCAATGGAATTGTGCATCACTTATCTGTTCTTGGGCTTTTTGTTATATTTATTACATTTTATTTTAGTATTGTTGTCATATATTTATTTAGTTAATAAACTGTTCTTATCTCAATCTAAGAGTTTTACTATTTTTTATGATTCTCCTCCCCACCTCACTGGGAGGCTGGGGAGTGAGCAGGTGGCTGTATGGTGGTTAATTGCTGTTTGCCATGACACCAGCCCAAATAATGTCTGCATTTCATTAGCTGATTTCATTAGGCTCCTTCTGTCTGTAGCTGAATATGAGTGGTTATGAACAGAAATATAGGGGTAAACTGACTAATTTGCTGAAGGCAGGGCTTTTATATTCCACTTTCCAAACTGTGAATCAGTCTCCTGGGGGATCTGGATATTAGTATGGGATGCTGGTTTAATAATCCCACTGTGATGTATCTCCCTCCATTTCCACTTTTAAGGACGAAGAGAACAAGGAAAAAGTCCTCTTCTGTTAAGATGCAGGATAGCTTGTTCTCATGGTCTACCAGCTTTTGTGTCATAATGACACTAAGAACATCTCTGAGGACTGATACTGTGAGGCACTTATTGTTTCTGCAGCATATGAAACCAGATAAATTCCCACAAGAGAAAAGCCTGCTCTGCACATTACAGCACTATCACTTAGCAGACAATATTTTTAAAATATTTTAATTGCTCTGCTACTTTTAGGCCCACTCCCACAGTCTTTTTCATCTGTCTGGGAGCTGTGAAGTAGCAGCTCTGTGACCTGCAGTCAGAACTGCATCCCTCTGATGGCAATGAGCACATGGATGCACACAGCATTTCACCTTTATTCCCCTTCTCCCACTCATTTTTTCATATTGCAGAAAGTTAATTTAAGTGAAAGAACTGCCTTTAGCCCTGTTAATTCATAATAATTGGGAAAAGCAGGACTGGCTAATGAAAGCTATTCCCTTCAAGTGAACTGAAAGGCTCCCCAGCACTTGGGACAGCAACATCCTAAGGAACAGCTGAGGCTCTGCTTTAAGTATTTCGGAGTTTGCAACCATTAAGATGGGAGACAGAATCGAGTCCCTGTGTCTGTAAACTGACCCCAAGCCTGCTTTTTATGAGCCAGAGAGAGAACATAGTTGCTGTGTAGGAATAATAAATAATATTTAAATAATTTCAAACTATGATGTACAGAAGGAAAGGTTTGTGGTTTTAATGAGGGTGAATAAGCATGACACCAAGCAGCTTCTCATATGTATAAGTTGGCTTTGAGTCCTTGTCAACAGACACATCACTTGTGATACTCCATGAGAGCTGAGTCCAGGGATGAAATTAAAGTCTTGCCACCTGAGAGGAGTACAGATGTTTTTCATAACAAATCATTGATTGTGTTTGTTTGTAATAATAGATAAAAAAGTTATTGCCCTTCCTGGAATAATGCTTTTGTGTTATTATAATGATAATGTTCCTCTCTTGAACTCACTGATAGATTGAAAAATTGCAGCACAAAACACTGACCAAGCACTTCTTTCCACAGGCATTGGGGCCATGCTGGGCACATGGATTTTGTAAGTATAGAGATGCTAGACACACTTTCTGTTTTTGTCAGACTTGTGCTGTGACAACGTTAACTGTCTCACAACCCTCATGTGTCTGGTTACAACTGCTCCAAGGATAGGAGAAAGTTCTGATCATAGAAATACAGAGTCCATAGAGCACTGTGGCCATGACAAATAGAGCTCCTCAGCACCCTGGGCTGCAAGTCAGCAGCTATCTCTCTCTGCCAGAATCATCCAAGCACCTTCCTGAAAATGGCCAGTAAAATCAATGTCATGAAGGTCAGATTTATTGCTGTCAAGTGTTAGTCATCAGTTCCTTAATCTCAGCCTAGTGTGGTCCAAAATCAATGCTGCAAATACACCACCTCAGACCCTCAAAGAGATTTAATTAAACCAATGAAACACTTCTGCTTGCAAGAAGTTTCAGCTAATTACTTTTGACTGTGCAAGACCCTCACACCAGCCAGGAGCTTACCAGTCAGCCACAGTGGTTGAAGGTACTGGCCAACACCATGGCCTGAGCATTACACACTGCATGCAGTCTAACACTGCTGGGTCTTTACCCAGTCTCAGTGGACGCAGCAAGGGCTATGGCATCTACCACTCAGTATCTTTAATGCTGACACCATGTGTTCATCCAGCACAGAGAGAGTGGGGAGTTCTGAGAAGATTCTGCAGGCTCACCTCTCCTGAAGGACTACAGCTACAGCAGCCAGTGAGATGAAGAGTAGTGTTACCAACCTCATCATCCTCAGATCCAGCTAAAGTCCTGCCCATAGATATATTCTTATTAATATGGATATATTTTTATTAAAGGACAGCTTGGACCCAACCCTCAGCCTTGAAGATTCCCCAGCTCTAGGGCACTTTTGGCAGCTAACCTATACTATCAGGAATTCCCTCCCAGCCACCCATTGTCATGGGGGTCCATCACAGCCTCTTCTGGCAGATTCAGACCCCTTCCTAGCATATCTGAGGACTTAGTAAACCAAAAAGATGAATGGAAATAACAACAACGATAGTTATTAATAAATAACAATAAAAAACATCAGGAAGGGAGCGGGGAGAGAGATGTACCAATGGGAAACAGTAACAAAACATGCTAATGTACAGAACAAATGTAATTAATCACCATACACATTTTATCTGTGTTCTTCCCAGTAAAAGATTATCGCACATCAAACACCCAAGATCCCCTGAGGTGGGAGTTGAACATAGAGAACTGCAATGAAATTGTGCAGAAGGACGGTGACCAGTACCTCACAATCAAGCAGAGAGGCAACTACTTTATCTACGCTCAGATCAACCGCAAATCCATTATGAACGTGTCTTTTACGCTGATGCTGTACAGAGAGCCAAACATCCTCCTCAACAAGGCTGTGGGACCAAACGAGGGAGATGAAAAGGGCATGTTAAATTTTGGGAGACCGTTTCTCCTGCAGAAGGGAGATAAACTGTACTGTGAGGGAAATTTTCATCTTAAAGATATCGTGCCAGGGAATCAAACTTATTGGGGCCTGTACAAAATGTAGCAGAATTCTGCTCTGACTCAGCTCCTTTCTTATTCCCTCCAGGAAACTTTAGGGCATAGGTGAAGAATCTGCAGTTTCTGTTTGTATGAAATTCAACTTGCTGGTGTAACTGCCATACTAGGCTGGTAACCTGCAGCGAGAGAGTAAGTTGTAAAAGACAGCAAATAGCAACCTTTGGTAATAATGGATGGCACCTGATCATCACAAAGTATGAGAGAAAGATGCTTCTGGGAGGAAATGTTCTTGATGTATTACAAGGTTGACTCTGAGATCCTGGAAAAACTAGTGACTATATTAATTCTGTTATGAGGTGGGGAGGAGCTCTGCTCTGCTGTGGGTTTCATTTCAGAGCTGAGTTCGTGTCAGTACCTTGGGTCCCTTCTTATGAAAGGTGCTACATGAATCTAAGGTGTTCTATACCCTTCCTGAACAAGCAGCCCATGAAGTGATGTGTCTTGAGCAGAGGGACAAAATAGTTCAGAAATGGTCTACTTTCAGAAGCAGGATTAAAACTTCTTAGCCCCATTGACAGCCTTGCCACTAGCAAGGCACACACCATGTAGGAGCTCCCCCAGGGAAGTTCCGTCTTCATGAGTTGTTCAGAACACAAAAAACCCTTCCAGTCAAGCACAAGCAGTGTTGTATCTCTGTGAATTTATGTCAGCTCCCACCATGGTCCAGACATGCACACCACAGTAAACTTGCAGATCCAGACAATTAAGCTGCTTTTCATCCAGCTGCCAAAAAGGACACATCACTGCTGGCTGAATAACACAGAAGTGCAATGGAAGTTGCTATATGCAAGTGCAGATTGTGGAGAAGAGATAAGATAGAAAGATACATATGAGGAGAGTGGGCACAGAGCGAAGAGCAAAGAATGATAGGTTAAAGAACTATTCCCAGCATTGTTTATTATGCTGTGTGGTAAGTGTTGCAAGCAGAGCAGGGCAGAGAATACATAGTCCTGGCACGAAATGGGGAAGGGCTGAACATCCTTCCTACTGCCTCTCCCCTCTCATTAGGCACAGCTTTGACATCCAGCAGATTGGAGCCAGCAGGGGAGCAGCACATCCTTCACCTGCTTGGGGAACCAGCAGGTACTGAGACGCTGCTTGCTTCAAGGCCTTGTTGTCTGCTGTGCTTCCTTAGATAAGCATTAAACCACTTGCAGATTACAGGAAGGTCTCAAGACCTCAGAAGTACTCTTGGAGAAGCAGGCTGCTGTGACTACACAACAGCCCAGCTACTCTATAGTGTGGTTCCTTTCCCTTGCCTGGGCAGCTCTCTCAAGGGCTCTGTGCTTTGCTTTTCTGTCACCCAAATCTTCATGGGTGAAAAGTCCCCTACTGTAGGCAGCTAGGACCTGGCGGTCGGAAGATATCGCGCTGTACAGGAAGATAGAGATAAGAACCCCCCTCCGGAGAGCCAATAGCGGCCAGTCTGAGATTTAGCAGACACTTGTGATGTTGTAAACCCGGGCTATAAAAAGCCATGCCACGCTCTAATAAACGGCCATTTTTACCACCCAGCATATAGGTGTTAACGAGCAAATTGTGTCTATTACGAGAGAAGTTACCTCACTTCTAGCGAGAAGGATACCCCGCTTCTTGTGGGAAGGCGTTTCCCCGCCTCGCGCGGGAAGGGTTTCCTCACTCTTGTGAGAGGATAAAGGTTTACCCCACTTTTCG
>JANHGL010011446.1:13136-24704 GCA_024611195.1 Ceyx melanurus | reverse complement strand
CCGCCTGGATCTGTTCCTGAGAGACTTGGTCTAGATGATCCTGCTCAGGCAGGGGGGTTGGACTAGATGATCTTCTCTGTCCCTTCTGACCCCTAATATCTATGAATCTATGAATCTCTCCTTCATTTAGAAAAGTTTCATGGAAATGTAGGTAATTGTGCTCCCTTGCAGTTGAAGATTGCTGAGAGATATACTAGTTGTGTGTCTGCATCTGATTACAGGTATCTCTGCCCCTTTTCCAGCCCAGCATCATTCCTGGCCTTTGTTGCAAGGCAGGGTACAGAGTGCTGCTCAGATAGAGGCTTGCACAGGCACACTCTCAGTTACCTATCCAGCAGACCTCATGTATCTGGGAGCCAGACTCATTTCTCTTTCAAATCACTGAACCTTCATTAAGCTCTCCCACACTTGCTAGTCATCCCAGGTTTCCAGCTTGCTTTATTCATTGGGACCATCTGATTCTGGAGCAGAAGCCATCAAGCTTTTCTGCATGTGATTCAGGGTACCCTAGGGCAGGAGGAAGAGACATGGAGAAAGAGAGCATCAGGAA
This sequence comes from Ceyx melanurus, assembly GCA_024611195.1. Lineage (NCBI taxonomy): Eukaryota > Metazoa > Chordata > Aves > Coraciiformes > Alcedinidae > Ceyx > Ceyx melanurus. The sequence goes on along the minus strand of JANHGL010011446.1, from coordinate 24,154 downwards.
TAGCTTTTTAGGAGAGAATGGCAGAGATTCCTCTGCAGCCCATGGTGAAGAGTACTTGCATCCCACAGAGGACTCTACACCAGAGTAGGTGGATGTGCCATGAAGGAAGCTGCAGTCAATGGAAATCACATACAGAGAAGGCCCCTAGAGGGACCTGCAACACATGGAGAGGACACCACACAGGAGCTGGTTTTCTGCCAGGAACTGGGACCTGAGGGGCACAATTAGCTAGATAAGCTAGAGCAGTCTGTTCCTGAAGTACTATACCCTGTGGAAAGGTGGAAAGAACCCATGCTGGAGCAGTTCTTAAAGAGCTGCAGCCTGTGACAAGGACCTGCACTGGAGAAGTTAATGAAGCACCACAGTCCGTGGGAGGGATCCCATAGTGAAGAAGAGGAATAATGTGAGGAGGAAGGAGTGGCAGAGATGAAATGTCACAAACTGCCCACAATGCTACCCCTTCTGCATTCCACTTTGCACCTCACGGGAAGGATGTGGAAGAGTCAGGAGTAAAGTTGAGCCTGAGAAAAAGGGGGGTGGGAGGAAGGGGGGGTAAAATTTTGTTTTTATTTCCCATGTCTTATTCTGCTGTTAACAGGCAATAAATGACACTAATCTTCCCTGGGTCAAGCCTGTTTTGCCTGTGACTAATTGGTAATCTCCTCATCCTTACCTCAACCCATGAGCTCTTTCATCTTATTATTTTCCTCCCCATGTTCTGCTGAGGAGTGGGACTGAAAACACATCAGCGTGGGCACCTGGCAGACAGCCATAGTTAACCCACCAAAGTTGGCAAAATGGTATGGAAAGGCCACATCCAATGGGGATAAGACAATGAAGAAATATATGTTTAAAAGTTAAAGTCTCAATAGAAGCCTATAGAAGGGCTGGAGTTCTCTGTCCATGCCTGTCTGTATTATTGCACAACAGTCCTGCGCAATTTGTTGTGATTATTTTCTATCTGTTCCAGCTATTTTACATACTGCAATAAGGCCATTAGTCATAGAAATGCCCATGGAAACAAACTTCATAAGTACACACAATAAAACATGAGGAAAATAATTCTACTATTAATCATCTAATTAAATAAGCAAGGCTGAGGACTCCTCGACATGCTTTTTTCTCTTGAAGTCTGTATTTGACAAGTTATCAAGTTGCTGCGTATAGGGAAGCACTCTCAATAAAAACTAAAAGTCTCCAGGATGATGACAAAGTTCCTCAGGGTATAATTTATTTCCTTCTTTCCTGTTTTTTTTTTTCTTCTGCTTCTTCTTTTTACTATGAAAGTGATTTGTACAAGGGTTTAAAAAACAAGGACAAATTAGGAATGTACAGTACATTTCAGCATTGCTTCTGACATTATCCCTCTCTCAGGAAATAACAAGAAATGGAAAATAAGAAATCCTTCAAATGGAAGGACTGCACATGTTGAAGTCAGCAGTTGTATGTATTTCCTATGCAGTTGCATTATACCTTTAATAGTTTTTCCAGATGATGAGGCTATTCCTACTATTAGCCAAAAGAGTGGTCTCCTACTTCATGTTACAAACATGTTACAGTGTTTTATAAGGTTTTTGTTACATGTACGTTATAAGTCACCACATAAGAGATGTTTAGAAACAAAAACTGTTTTATATTTGCTTGGCAAGGAAATTTGTCAGGTGAAACTCTCCGTTGATGATTGGAAGGTGGCTGTGCTCCACACTATAGTCTCAGAGAAAAATAATGCTTTCTCTTCTAAAATGTATCCATCTACTGTGCCAGAATCACATGAGTAAGGCAGACCACTGAGCACCAGAGCACCCGATACCAGTAAAAGATCCAGCACATCTCATACTGTCTCTGGACACCAGTTGTTGTGCGTATCTGATCCTTATAGAAAGGCAAAAAACCTAGATGTGGAAATTGGGTTGCACCAAGGAGAAACCAAAAACTTCCTGACCTCAGCAGAGGATAAAGAGAATCCCAGAGCTGTAACAGAATGTTAATATTATCAGATATTAACAGTTGCTAAATACTCTACATCCCTTTCTTTCTTACACTACTGCTAATTCAAGGATTTGTACCATGAAAATTTCCACCCTTTATTCTAAGACTATGCTTAGATAATCTTCTTTAATGCCATATAGAAGAAATCCCACAAGTCACCCAGAAAGCTGTACAGCTGTTCAGAACAGTGACAAAGCTTTTGGCAATTTTCAATTTAATCTATTAATAATTAGTCTTGGACTCAGAATTAATATGAAACTGAAACAGACTTCTTTATAAGTTTATAGAGAAAGTTGGCATCTTCTGTAAATCTACTGTGTTCTGGGCTAACAGCAAACTCTCCACTTTTTTTTTTTTTTTTTTTTTCATAGAAATGAATCTCTGAAGGATGGTCTGGCCATCCTAGGAATCCTTCTGTTCCTCCAACTTGTTTGTTTTCTTTTAAATGTCAGAGATCAAAATCATGCCCAATACTCCAAATAAGGCCTTCACTAATATTTCTTTGTCTATACTAGGAATTAATTATGATGCATCCCACAGCCTTATAAAGCTTTCTTACAGATGAGTCACAATGATGATCTATCCTACTCTCTTGTACTCGCCCTCTCTCAAGAGCAGCTTGCCAGGATATTGCAAAAGTTCTTACTTCTTTTCTCTTAAAAAACAACTGTGCACTTCATGATAATGCTTTGAGTCCTCTCTTGAAAAGATAATCTAATTAATTTCCTGAAAGAAATAACAGTCCTCAATGGTAGTTATATTCATCTCAGCTGTGTTATATGCAAAATTAATGGCTAATTATTTATGTATCCATGGAATACATTAAATAAGGTCAGTCTGAGTTTCAATACTCCTGGTGACTCTCTTTAACTTGGAGTTCATCTTTATCTTGTCATTTCCATTATCATACGCGCTGTGAAAGAGAAGATCTTTAAGCGTTTGTGAATCAGTGCTTTATTTGACTCTTGATTATGTTTATGGCATTATTCTTTTTGAGAAGCTAGTTATCTTCTACAAAATATATTACTTCTGAAGTGACTGATCCTGGGGGATAGTGTGTGCATGAAGATTTTTTAATCTTTTTCTCTTTTCACTGCCTTCCCACCCTCATTCATCCTTCCTCTTGCATGTCAAGACTTGATACTTAGGGCAGCAAACAAATGCTGGAGATTTTTTAACTTAGATTTTTGAAGATGTGCATGGCCTCTGTCACTTCTGTTTCCAAATATACAGATTAATAAAAATATATATACAAAACCATCTGCAGATTCATGTGATAATTCTTTCAATAACCAAGGAAAAACTTCCTTGGGGATGATATTATTTTAATACTGATTAGTCTAAATTTTGCTTCCACTCCAGATCCTGAATTTTTCTTCGCACATTCAGATTTTTACTACAGCCTCTGACTGTAACATCCTTACTGAAAACTAAGTTAAGGCATTAATTCAGTATTTGAGCCATACCTCAGTCTATGCAACGTCCTTTAAATATATCAGCTCCCTTTAGCACAAGCTGTACTATGTCAGAAACTACCTCTCATGCACAGGTAGCAAAACACAGCTACTCTGCACCTAGCCAAACAAGAAATTCATTTCCAAGACATACAGCTGCTTAACTTTCATGTTTTGCACATTATCTTGGCCTCCAGCCATAACACAGCCACTACAAGTTGCAAAAATACTTGGTGGGTTACGGGGAAAGACAAAACAAGACAGGAAAATCCACCTGAGCAAAGAGCAGTGACAGGCCTGGGGGAAAAGTTTTGAGCCTGGCAGCTCAATGGGCAGCATTGTGTGAGGCAGCAGTGGGAAGCAGTGCCCCAAATCCTGGCTGCGAGTGCCCCCACAGCCCCAATTAGCTTACATCAAGCTCTCTGTGCTTGGTGGTCCTGCAAAATGGTCTCAGCCTGCTTCTACCACAGTCCATGCACAGGTCACCCAGCTCTCACTGCCTCACCTGAAAGACCAAAAACTGATGAACCTCATACTTTTGTATTTACAAATTCAACAAGTTAAGCCACATTCCCCCCCCCGCACACACACTTGTATTCTAGACCTCAGCAGAGAGCATCACAGATCTTAGGCTGATCAGCCCAGGCTCCATATGTCTGTGCTGTACATGGTCTTGCACACAGCCCTCCACGGGCAGTGCAGTCCAGGCCAGTAGCACCATGCTTAATGAGCCAAAGGAAATGAGCACTTCAATGGCAGGCCAGTGTGGACAGTGTCTGACACAGTTTCAGAAAGTCACAGGACTCTCTAGAGTGGGTGGGAAGGTTTAGGTCATGTCTGTGGTGTTCCACTTATGCTTACACAAAGGGAAGAACTTCAGTAGCTGTTCCAGAGGAAAAAAAAATGCAGGAAATCAATAGTTTAGAGACTCTTATTGTGATTTGCAAATCAGGAAGGTTGAAGAAGGAAACTTCATGAACTACCCCTCTCAAGTTAGGTGTCTCACAAAGAAGATTAGAGAGAGACCACAAGACCCAAAGGTCTTTCCACCCGATGAAGAGCAAGTTCTCTGACTTACAATGACTTCAATTATCTTGCTGATTTTGCACACCCACCTTTCATACTTCACAACAGATCTGTGGTGCACTGAATCATGGTCTGTCCATGTTTCAGTTGCTCATCTTTGACAGTTCCCTGCTCTATACTAGTTGTGTACCCATCAGGACTCAGCTACAGGACTTTTAATTTCACACCTGTACTGCATCTCACACAGGGTTCCAAACTCAGCAAGGGCATCCTGGCATCACTAGCCTGAATGCTACTGGCAAATTACTTCTTAATAATACCTGGACTTCAGTCTTGGACAGACAGTGAAGACCAGAAATTGAGTTAAAGTTTAGAGTGCTTTCAAGGAACAATTAATAAAGTGACAGGGCACACCAGACTCTGCTAGCTCAGGCCTGGAATGATTTTCTCATCTGATGACTCTCACTGTGACTCTTCCTTGTACTGAAGCTGCTACTTTACTTCCCTGGCTTCTCTTACCTGCTTCTAGATATTCACAATTGCCATTTCATTTTTCTTCTTTCCATGCTTTCTGACTCCAACCTAATATTTTCCAAAGCACTATGGAAATTCATTCTTGTAATCCTGCCTCCCTCTTTTCAAAGGGCAACTGAGACATCTCCAGATTCACTGATCTAACCACAGATAAATTCTGCCATTCAAGACAGGATGGTGAAAAAAAACCCCAAACAAACCAAAAAAAACCAGCTGAGCACATGGACATGGGCAGCACAAAGGAACTAGAAATTGCCACAACCCCTTAGAAAGTAAGAGTCCTTCTCTAGCAAGCTATGTCTCTAATGCCAGTGCAGATGTGCTTTGTCATCCCAGGCTGCACTTGAAGTACTGATAGAGCAAAAGGACCTCATTTCATGGGAAGTCTGATCATCAAGCTGATGACACAGGTTTCTGCTATTATTAAATCCTAGGCCATACTTGTGGTCTGTGTTGCACTTTTGTTTGCAAGAGACGGTGAATGATTAGACATAAAGATGGAAGTGGGTCTTTCACACTATCTGTCAGACCTTTCTTTCAGTCCTGGTGGAATTCTGAACTCACAGACACATGGGGGCTTTTCTGCTTATTTTACCATGCAGCCTGTGTATACAAGCAGCACCACAAAGCCTCACTTGCATTACAAATGAATTATTTTATTTTAAAAGAGGCTGAACCTCTATCTACCTCTGGTATGTCAGAACAACTTGTCACCAGGTGACAGCTTGCTTGCACTGTGGCAGTTCCAGTTCCCATGCTCAAGATGTTTTCATTGCCTCTTTCCCTTCCACACTTTCACATTTCCCATATGATCAAATATTTGACTACAATACAAAGAGACAAGAAAAGCAGGATATACTGCCAGTAACTGTTCTGACACACTCTCATTCATAGCAGGATCTTTATCTGCTGCTTCCTGCATTGCTTCACTACTCAATTTCTCTGAAACTTGTCCAAAACAAGTTCAGTCTGTGAGTGTGTATGTGCATGTGTACATCAGCTAGGCCAGGAGATGGGTTCTGTTGGTACAGTGACTGTTTTCTGTGCTGAAATAGCAAGGGAAGTTGAATGAGCAAGAAAATACAACCATCCTGTTTGATGTTACACGCACTTATATAGAAGGATATGAAGAATACAGTGGGGTTTGGGACCAAGGAGAAATTCTTGCATAAGAGAAGCTAATCAACTCAGAACTGCCTGATTAAGTTAAACTGGTGCAAGAAACAGCACTTTGATGTAATGAAAGGGATGAGACTGCAGCTTCAGTTTTACAAACAGTATTTGTTAATGAGAACATCTGTCCTCTGTATGAACCATGAGTGTTTTTCTCCTCTGGCATCACCTATGAGAGCCATGGAACCTGCCTATCTCAGTTCCAACACCTGCTGCACTTGCCTATCCAGTAAAACTCTGACAATGGGGATTCAGCAGCTACCGTGGAAAACTGATGATAGTGCCTCACCATCATTACCATAAATTATATCTCTCTAGTCCAGTTTGAAGGCTCCTGTACTATAACAGCTCACAACTTTTTGCCCTATCCACCATGAATCTGGAGAATAATTTAACCTTCCTTCCTGCATGTGCTTAATTGTTTGTGCTTATTTGAATACTGTTATAGCCCTACTTATCCTTCTCTTCTCATACATAGTTAAATTTATCTTAGAATAAAGCTAGTAGCCAAGCAGCTTTTATCCTAAAAATTAAACATCTTTGATCTGAAATTAAAGACAGACTAAACAAGGAAATCTAGACTCATTCCTCATTGCAGGGTATACGTTAGGCAAATACAAAGGAAGTCTGTAAATGCCAAATACAAAATAAACCAGTAAAATTAATTATTTCATGTGTCTTGAATAAATTTCTGGGTCTTGAATTGATAACAACACTCAGAAAAGCACAGTTGGTTGTCTCAGCCAGTTCATATAAAAACAGTTGCTCAGAAGGCTGGCTGTCATAGAAGAGGAAGGTCAGAGATGAGAAAATGCTGTCATTAAATTTCCTGTGTATTCCAAATGACACACAGCACTTCACTGCTGTACCTCCCAGCCAGTTTTCTCTCCTGATGCTTGGCTTACTTCTGCCCAAGTCCACCAAAGCCCTGATCCCCCCCCAGTTCATCACAGTGTGACCCACTGCTCCTTGTCAACCTCACTGTGAATGCCAGCTCCCTCTCCCAGACCCAGACACACCAGCTCTTTCACAGCAATACACTGCCCATCAGTTGTATATTTTATCCTACTTGTCTCTGTACAGTTTTCCTATTTTTACTTAGAAATCAGTAGCACTGAGAGTCCAAGGCAACCTCTTGCCCCTTGATTCTGTAAACAGTAAAATTTCTTGGATGCAAAGGAGAAATGACATAGAAAACCCACAGTCCAGACATGGAGACATTCACTTCAGACACAGAAACACAACACTTGACTGCCAAACAAGACGATGTTCCTGCAAAGGAGACAGAGATTCTCATAATCTGGTTGGCTTTTGATTAATTTTTGTTTAATTGCAAAACTGCGCATTCCTGAAAATGACATGGGCTCTCTGCCCAATTAAAATATGGACTCCAGGGGCAGAGAGAAAACCTTGATCAGTACAGAACCTGCAAAGAGAACAACCTGATCAGCAAGAAACCTTTCCTACAGCTCCAGACAGGAAGTGAACGGAGCGTTGCAGCTAGTGTGAATGTGTCTGGCAGACTGACAATGAACTGACAACAGCATTTGAGTAGAAAGTATTCTTATTTCACATCATTTCCCAGCAAAAGATGAAAGACCAGGAAAAATTCTAGTAATTGCTAATCACCTACTAAAATTTTGGATCTTTGTGTGTTTCACAAAAAACAGAAAAGTCTTTACAACTGACAAATAAGCAGAGGTGTTTGCGAATACTTGGGATACACCTACCCCCAAAACCTCAATTTGGGATTATATATACTGTTCCAAAAGGACACTGACAACAAAACTAGACATCGGGGCCTGAAGTTTAAAAATCTCTTCCTTATCCCACATATTTTCAAAAAGTCTCAAGACACATTGTTCTAATTTAACAGGTGAAATACATGCTCCTCACATTACAGGTAAATGAAACTCAGGATGAAGGGCAAGATGACAATTTACTCAAATATTCACAGTAATGAAATCTGAAGGCGACCATGAGTCACAGAGGGCTCTTCTGGTTCAGGGTAAATTAACAGAAAACCAGCAGATGAAATTCAAAATCAGGAAATGCTATGTAATACAACTGGGGAAGAAAACCTGCCAATAAACACACATGATAATAGTTACTAAATTAATTAGGAAGGAGAACCCAATGTCCTTCTGCAGGACACTCTGAAGACACAAACTCAGCATTCGTGATAGAGCATTAGGAGTTATTTTATTGATGATACACTATGATTAGAAGGGAGAAGAGAGAGGTAAGGTGAAAAAGAAAAAGTTTAAAAGTTGAGAGATAAAGCAAAGAACATTTTTTTCAGTTTGGAAAACTTTGCCAGAGGAGAAACAGGCAGTAGGCTGACATATAAGTGATAAGAAGATCAGTATGGAATGATTATTTATTTCTCATTGTATACAATATGAAAGCAGCCAATGTCAATTCCAGGCATCAGATTTATAAGAAACAAAAATAAATGTTTTGCCTTACTGCATACCACTACACAGACTGTGGAAGTTCTCAAGAAAAATGGCAAAGGTCAAAAACAGGCTTGAAAAAACATTGGACAACATAATTCAGTCTACTAAAATCTCTGAACATTCACAGAATTGCAGAATGTTAGGGATTGGAAGGCACCTCAAAAAACAACATTATACCCATAAACATGATGTAAAGACTTTTAGGGGTAGAATCAGGGGCCAGGTAGGATTGGCTTTGATGCTATGTGGCAAGGGGGCTCTCAGAAGAACCCTCTTTCTCAACACTGTACATTTTCATATTTTCCCACATTTGGTAAATACATTTTCTCTTTCCCTCCTTAAGCACAGTCCTTCACCCAGGTTGAATTTTCACTTCCTCATGATTCTGTTATGGCAAGAAACAGCATCTACCACCCAGAGAAAGGAGGTGGTCTCTCATTATACAGATGCATATACAAATCTATTTTCCTGAAAACAGCTACTTTAACTAGAAAATGCCTTTGGGATTTTTGAAAGCTCTGGTTGATATTTGAACACCAATTTTCATTGTACCTACTGGATAGTTAACACCATATCTGGTGTCTTACCTGGGAGGAGAGCACGGAACATTGGGTGTTGAGGAGTCTGTATTTCAAAAAGGCCATCAGGTCTGAAAGAGAAAACAAAGAGAGATGGAACAATAAGCACCAGACAGCAGAAAAAATACAGCAGGAGCTCTTAGGAACCTTACTATACTGCATGTGGTGTGAACTCATCTTTCAGCAGAGATGTTCATATGGACACCAGAACTGAACAGAGATCATGGAGCACAAAAAGGCTAGGGGTTTCTTTCTGTGTATGAAGCCAAAATATTTTTCAGACTATGAGTTTTTCAAAGTTATTCAGTCTCAAGCAGCAGTTCAGCCTGAGAGTATCTGCCCAAGCAATAGAAACTTGCAGGAAACTTCAACAATTGAGAAGTGAAGCCAACAATTAAATTGGCCTTGTTGTCACTGCAGGGCTGGTCTGTTCCTCAGGCTACTCCAACAGTAACCCTGGGAGCCTCTGAAAGAAAGACTACATGTTTTGGTTACTCCTGAGGTCTACAGAACCCAAAATATTTTACAAGCCTTTGTTACTTGTATTCTGTACATAATATGGAGATGTTCTTTCTGTTTTGGAGGCAGAGGAATTCCTATGAGTCACCCAATGGCAGAAGGAATTCTTCAAAGTAAGGTGGAGCACCTCACTCCATTTTCCACAGCCCAGGTCTCAGGGGCAGCTTTGAGACAGATGAACAAGACAAACTGAGTTTTGCAGCTGCAAGGGTTTGGGCAAAATCTCAAATAATGGAACAAAGTTTCTTATCTGTGGGAGGAAGGTGCTAGAAAACTGTAGGTGTGTAAAGCATGTGAGCAAAATACTAGAAATCTCATATAGGTCTTCCCTTCACAGGGGACATCATGTCCCCACTGCCAGGTCTATGAGCAGATGGATTTGTTTATGCAGGTGGCGACTTTAGGAGAGGTTGTAAGGAGCAGTGGGAAAGACTAAGAATTCAAAAGCTAGATTTGTGCATGTTGTCTCCTGTTGCCCCAGAACAGGGCCAGTCCCCACATTTCCAATGCATTCTGCCCACCAGTTATGACATTCACTCATTGCTGCTAAATGCACAAGGAGGAAAAGCAGAGGTGTCCTTTCACAGACATCCCTGAAATCAAACCGACATAGTCACATGCCAATTCCTAAACACCAGATCTCCAGAACTTTTATCAACAATGCTAAAAGACAACAGATTTTTTTTCTATTGCTAGGGCAGGTCCCCATGAGATGGGCAATTCCTTAAGAAAGCTGCAATAAGAGTATTCAGAATTCACAGTATGAAATCTGGAACAAATGTCAGATTTAGTTTTAGGACTACCTAGGCATCTAGACTTTCTCAGAAACAGTGAAACAGGAAGATTGAAACTACAGTTACATAGGAACTTAAAAGCAATGCATAGGAGTTTTAGGACAGCAAAGATACTTTTCATCATACCTGCTAGTACTGAAACAGAGACTAAAATCCCTTTTCTAAAAGAAAATCAGTGGAAGTTTTGTCATTGACTTGAGTATGTCAGGATTTAAGACCATACAAATAGAGGGATAGAAGATGCAGAAAAGCAGGCAAGTGACAGATGAAATTTGGAAGGTGATATGATTGTAGTTATAGTGATTCAGCACTGTACTAAGAATTTAAGTGTTTTGTTTAGTTCTGTTTTCTTTGAAGGAGAAAATATTGCTCCTTATTAGGTTTGGATAGGTCATAAAGGCAATACATTTTTCACACAGAGTCTGTAGCTCCCACAAAATAAAATCTCCTGTGAAGGAAGATTTGAGTAAACCAACACTGCAAAGCAAACCA
>JANHGL010011446.1:0-12637 GCA_024611195.1 Ceyx melanurus | reverse complement strand
TAGTTACTTTTGGTTTGTTTTTTGTTGTTGTTGTTGTTTTGGGGTTGGGTTTTTTGTTGGTTGTTTGTTTTTTTTTTACACATTATTTCAACTTTCTGTGAAGAAAATTATGAACCAAAGTTTTGATCAGGTCACTCATTCCTAATGGAGTATTTCATACTATGAACTATGCTGCAACTATTTCATTTTCAGGCAATATCAGAAAACACAGACCTGCCATTCCCCTTTTAGTCTCGAAAAAGTTACTCCCACTAGGCTCTTTGAAGAACTGTGTTTTTTGTAACATTAAATAAACTTCTAGTTTACTCCAAGCTATGCATAATGCTGCTGGAGCCAAAATGACTAGAGTAACTGTGGCTCCTGCAACATTATACACAGCTTGGAGTGACAATACCCGAAGACAGACTGTATCTATCAAAAGTTAAAATACCAGAAGAATGCCCAGGAGCTATAGGACTCATGAACTAATATGCTCTTGGAAAAATTATACTTAGTAGTGAACTAGAAGAAAAAGCACAAGTGCGTAACTCATTTTTTAAAATAAACTTTTGATCTTGGGAAGTATCAAAAGTATCTCTCAACATTTTAAAATGCACTCTTTTTCCCTGACACATTTCATTCTAACAAGAACATCCCCATTTTGTTCTGATGTGGAAATTCAGATTTTTTTATTTATTTTTTTTAATTGGCAATCAAACAAACCAAACAAGGCATGGTCTCTTTGAACCCTTCTGAAAACTTCTGACCTTTCTTTTGGGAAAAGGATGAGAAATTTATCCTAGGGTTATGATATTTACTAATTCAAGGCAATCAAGAGATTTTGATTTTCCATAGAAGCTGTTCTGGGATGCATTTACCCCAATCATGGCAAAAAATGAAATGACTGCCTTTCTAGACAGGAATACTGTACTTAAGAGTACTTGTGATGGCTTAAAAGCAGACAAAACCTTCTGCACTGCCTAATCACCTGACTATGCAACTTCCTCCTCCTCTTCCAATGAATGGCAGGCAGCTTTTTCTGAATAGGACACCATCCTGCAGTCTTGTTTGAACTAAAAAACATAGCCCAGCAGACCTGTAGATTTAAAGACTGACAATACTTTTACTTTTTTAAGTAAATGAAAACCTCCATTAAAACCAACACTGACCTGCTGCTGGCTTTGCTCTGGGTAGAGGCATAATCTAAGACTACAGGGAGAGTGGAAGAGCAGTGGTGTCCATCTTCTGTGTGACAACTTGGTGGCTAGACCACATGCTGACAAGATGACAGATCAGATCTCTAAATGTGTCTGAGCCTGACAATCAACAGAGGCACTTTGACATGGTGTCACGGTTTAGGGTCAGGGCAGCCCAGATCGATAACAGATGCTCTCTTTTAACCCCCCTCCCTCCTCAAAGGGGAGAGAAAAGGAATAAGGGAGACTTAGTGATTAGAAAAGGAAACTAGAACAATGTAATGAGAATGAAAATAATAATGAAATATATACACATATGTACAAAAGCAATACCGAACCCAACCCCCCTGATGGTAATTACGTCACCGTCACTGATACTGTGGAGAAGCTGGATTCTGACACTGTGTTTCAGGATCAGGATTGAAGTGAGAGAGCGAGAGAGCAAGTTAGAGAGCCAAAGCAAGAGAGCGAGAGGAAGCGAGAGAGAGCCCCTCCGGTCCCCCGGGCTTTATGTACTGGATATGATGTATATGGAATGGAATACCTAGTTGGTCAGTTTGGGTTCACCTGTCCTGTCTGCTCCTCCCCGCAGGTGCAGTCATTCACTTTTCTGCATCCCCCAGTGCGATACACAAGTTCTAGCAGTGGCCTTGGTCTGCATTCCACCCCTGGTAGTTACTCTAAACACTAGGTGTTATCACTGCTAGAAGTGGACACTGTCTGCAAAACATGCTGCTAACTTCAGAAAGCACAGCCAGTTAGAAAACCTGAGCTGAAAAGTAAAATCACTGAACAGACCCTGTTCGGTTTTCACTCAAACCAGGACACATGGCTACATGTGTTGAGATACTAACCTTACAACCATTAATTCAAACTGTGCTAATTAGAACAGGTTGAGAACATGGCTTATCCATCTTAGGACATACATGTGGCTAAAGACAGCCTCTAACCCATAGGCGGGACAAACTAAGGATACTTCTAAAGAAATCATACACTTAAGAAAATAACCTGAAAACCCAATCTCAGATCCTTAGCAGTGATCCTAGAAAGAGTTAAAGGAACGTGGTTCTAACTGAACCCTATCACTAACAAGGTGATCAGCAGTAATTTCGGGTAGCAAGAGCATGAGCTGGGTTTCACTGACCAGACCATGGCCGAAATGGACAGCATCAAAATGTACTCTATAGACAAACAGAATTAACTGAACAGTGTGTTTAAGATAGATTGTTAGCAGAAACAAAGAGTTAGAACCCAGAAAGCAACTCCTGAAGAAAGATTATAATTACAAACCACTCTTGACCAGTGCAAACAGAAAATATTATCTAATCATCTGCTACGTTTGAAAAGAAAATTGCAGAAGGAGAACACAAGCCCCTAAACACCAAACACCTGCCATGGTTAACACAAGGCTGAGAAGATTATGAACAAAACCTGGGAAGACATCTAGTCATGATAGGTAGGGAACCTGAGCAGAACATGAATAAAGTGCCACAATAATCTTATTATGCATGTGATAAATACTTAAGTCCCAGATGCAAGAATCTCATGATACAGCAAAACACTAGAAAACAGAGTGAAGCAAATACAATCCAAAAGGTCGAAGTAAACATTTTCAAATGCATTAGTAAAAGAAAAAGATAAATCTATATTTTTAGGGAATTTCTATTGCTTTGGGGTCCACAGAATGGTACTTAAATATTATTTTGCCCATACATTTCTATTCATACCCCACAGAAAACTTAAACTACAGCTCCTAATTGCTGAAGGTGGAAGAAAGCTGCTAATATACTTCTCTAGTGCTTGGGTTAGAGCAGTTTTACCATTTCAGAGAAAAAAAGGACTGTGGATGCAAATTCACATAGAGAAAAATTCTTGGACAAAAAGAAAGAAAAAAAAATTATACTAACAGCAACATAGTTTATCATGGAAAAATTGAAAAAGGAGAGATGCAGATGAGAGGAGATGGACCAAGGTAACAGGAACCAGCCTACAGTTAGTCTTGAACGACCTAGAAAATGAGACAATAAAAAAAAAAACAAGCAAGCAGCATGATATCCCATTTCAAAACAATGCCAAAAAACCTTCATAGAAGCCTATTCAACCATGCAAGATCAAACCCACAAATGTAGAAAGGATGAAGACGTGTTCCCTCATGGAGACAAGGGTCTTTCTGCCCAAGAGGGGAGAGCTGCTTTGGACATTTCCCTTGAACAGGAGGAGACCCATCAAGGATGTGGCTTGGGCACGCTCCAAGAGCTTACCTAGAGCACCAGCCTGATCTTCTCTATTCTCCTGTGATTTCCAGAGTTATCAGAAGAGGAATTGCAACCACACTACCAGGAGGGGATAGCACTGAAGAAGCGATAGATGAAAATAGTGTCTGGCCTTGTCAGACAATTTGAGGACAACAGTTTCACTCAGCACTCCACAAGCCGTGTAGAGCCTGCACAAGGAAACCATTCTGCTTATGCTCTAGACAGCTGTAAACTTGCTTGTAGTGTCTTGGAGAGATGAATTGCATGGAGAAACTCTGGCAGACAACACAAGGAAGGAGCATCAGTCAGAGTTCCCAAAACAAGGAAGATCCAGAGAGGTAAGAGATGGCACAGCTTTACAGGCTGTCTAGTAAGAGCATCTAGCTGCAGAGATCATCTAGCGTAATTTCTCAGGTGTCCCATGAATGTCCCAAGTTTATGTAGCTATGTAGCTTTTTGTTTGATGCACCAGGAACAAAAACATTTCTTTTTAACCTGCTGAGCTTATAACTGCTTGGTACAGTGCTCCTCCCAATAGAATAATGGAATCATTCTAGTTAGAAGAGACCTTCAAGATCATCAAGACCAGCTGTTTATCTAGCATGGCCAGGTCACATTAAACCATGTCCCTGAAATCCCTATGCAGTTATCCTACCTCTAGAGCATGGGCCTGGTGCTGTGACTCAGCCAGCTTCCACAAGGGCTGAGAGGGAATCTGTGACGCAAATGGCACTACAGTTTCTTCAAAATGTCAAGGGACCGAAGCTAGGCCAGGAACTGAAGAGACTGCAACACACATTGTTCTCATCTGCTGGGGAGCCCACTTCCCCCAAGGTAGCAGAAAGGACAGCACAGACTTACAAACCCATCACCATCACAGCAGCTGAATCAGCACTTGGCTATGCTGGGAAGACTTCTGACAGGAAGCGCTAGAAACTCCTAACCCCAGAGAAAAGGAGACATGAGGCATGCCTTCAGCCACTCTTCCCAGATGTTGTGCCTGGCTCAGGGACAAATGGCCTGGGCAAGTATAATTAGACTAAAAACAAGGAAGAAATGTCTACTAAACTTCCCATCAAGATCACCATTTGTCACTCCTCATTAGCTCAGATCTCAGGAAGGCAAAACCCTGGATGTTTCCAGGCATTTAGAGAGAGCAGAGGAGCATGTTCCCTCTGTGCTGTGCAAAGAACATGACCAAGTTTGACTTCATGAGTTACAGGACAAGGTAATGACTGATCTTATATTTCTCATTAGATGAGAAACAAAATCGACAGCCCCCCACGTCATCATCAGAACTGAGTGCAATATTCCCAACACAGCCATGTCTCACAGTGTTGATACCTCCCTAGGCTGTCTCTGAGGTCTTGATTATTTAGTCATGGTTCCTAATCCGATTTCTAAAATCTGAATGCCTATTACTATATTGTTAACAAAACCTCCAGGACTGCTAATGTCCTAGTAAGGAGTACTTGTCCATTGAGAATGAGAGTCTTTTGGGATTCTTTTGGTTTTCTTTGTAAGGCTTCAAAATATATAATTTAAAAAAAAATTACTACTACATTCAACTTGGTGATATGAACCTGCTGTATCTCTGCTTTTACCAGGAGGCAGCATCCATAAGCTGTGTGCCTGTTGTCAGTTCAGAACACATGCCCTGGTCATACTCACTCATTTTCACGTGACTGTGACATAGCTGCTGCATGCCTGATCCCAAAGACACATGGCACACACACAAAATTATTTCTTTATACCTGCTTTATACTGAGTAGTGTATTTCCAAATAAATGGTTTTATCATTAATATAAACACATGGTAGCTGCTGAAATAGTTGTTGATCACAACCTTCCTCTGAATTTCTGCTGGTCTTAAAGAAAGACACTGCTGACAGGAGAGATGCAGATACTGGACAGCCTTGAGAGCTGGGCAGAGGGGAACCTTGCTCAAACAAGCCAGCACAGAGCCCTGCACCTAGGGAGGAGTACTATCACACTCCAGTACAGGTTAGGGGTCGACCTGCTGGAAAGCAGCTATGCAGAGGAGGACCCTAAAGTCCTGCTGGTTAACAAGGTAACCATGGGCCCTTGTGGCCAAGAGGACCAATGATGTCCTAGAGTAGATTAACAAGAGTGTGACCAGTAGGCTGAGGCAAGTTCTCTGCTCAGGAGGCTGGAACATTTCTGTGTCAAGGAAAGGCTGAGAGACCTGGGACTCTTTAGCCTGGAGAAGACAAGACAGAGGGGATCTTATCAATGCTTATCAATACCTAAAGTGTGGATGTTAAGAGGATGGGCCAGTCTCTTTTCAGAGGTGCACAGCAATAAGACAATAGGTACAAATTGGATCATAAGAAGTTTCAGCTGAACATAATGAAAAACTTCTTTACTATAAGGGAGACAGAGCCCACAGCAGGTCTCCCAGAGAGGTTGTGGAGTCTCCTTCTCTGGAGATATTAAAAACATGCATGGATGTGATCCTGGGCAACCTGCTCTAGGCCAACCTGCTCTAGCAGGAGCTTTGGACAAGATGGTCACTTCCAGCCCCTACCATTCTGCAATTTTGTGAATGAGATTAGCAACCTATGGCAATGCATGCATAATAAAACTGCCCTCTAGTGGGAAAATACCAATCACATCTACAGGCAACATGCAGAGAAGGATTTGGGGTTCTATGGTACATTAATAAACCTCAGGGACTGTATCACACAGCAGTCTCATTCTTTTAGGCTGTCCCTACATCTGGTTTGGCTGAAGTTGCAGCCAAAGATGGAGATCTGTGTCCAGCAATTGCCCAACACTAGCTTTGCAGAGCAGTCTCTGCTAGAATAATGATGTAATAGGTCTACATGAAGGAGAAAACAATACTCCTTATTAAAAGAAAATGAAGTCCAGATAATTTTATTTCTCAGTGAAAACTTATTTCAGAGAGGCTGGAAAGAGGAATAGAGAAATTACAGCACAGGAACTGATAATGCAATGGTTTCTAGACCAGCCCCCTGCTTCTAAAGGTGCCTTACCCATTTTAAATTTTCAAAGCAGAAATGTTGAGTTTTGGGGTGACCGTGCACTCTGTTCTCAAGGATAAAAATTATCTTTCTGTCCAGAAATGCTGTCTGGCAGGCCAGAGTCTTGACATATACTCAAATAAATTTCTCTTTACCTATGAAGACACAGATGTGGGCACCCCCACACTTTTTAGCTGCATTCGACTCATGCCTTTCACTACTGCCTCAGACATGTGGGTCTGGCACATAAAATGGCACCCTTCTTTAGTCTGTAAAGGAGATACGTTCAGTTTATACCTGGCTTTTCATTAATAAAACCTCACACTCCAGTCATTTTCTGTGGGTTTCTCTGAGAAACCTGGACACTAGCTCCAGCATGTCCCAGTTTGAGTAAGAACAGAACTAATTATTTCCAGTGATTTCACTTTTCAGCTCAGTTCTTCCATCTAACTGCACTATCTGAAGTTAGCAGCAGGTTTTCACAGGCAGTGTCTGCTGCCAGCAGTGACAACACCCAGTGTTCAGGGTTAGTACCAAGGGTTGGTGTGCAGACCAAGGCCACTGCTGGACCTTGTGTACCACACTGGGGGTGCAGAAAGTGAAAAGTGGCACCTGCAGGGAGGAGTGGACAGGACAGGTGACCCTAAACTGACCACCTAGGGATTCCAACCTCATATTCGGTATGAAGCTGAGAGATCACGATGATCTACCCTCTTGCCCTGTTTTGCCAGCTTGGCTCCTCTTCCAGAATCTTCCTCACCCAAGGAGGACTCTGTCCATTCTGCCTTCAATCCAGATCAGTGTGCCTGAATCTGGTACCAGAATCCAGCTCCTGGGCACAGCTCTTGTCTGTTGCTGGGCCCAGTCTGGGGCTCTCCCAGTGCCTACTCTACAGCATCAGTGGTGACAGTGACGTAATTACATCAGGGGGGTTGGGTTCAACACTGCTTTTGTGCATATATTCTATTTTTATTATTATTATTTTCATTTTCATTAAAGCTGTTCTAGTTTCCTTTACTAATTGCTGAGTCTCTCTCCCTTATTCTTTTTCTCTTCCCCTTTGGGGAGGGATGTGGGTTAACAGAGTATCTCTGTCACAGGTCTAAGGGGCTGCCCTGACCCTAAACTGTTCCACAGTGCCATCAATGCTGTGACTTCCTCAGGCTCCCCCAGCTGTGCTGCCAGACAAATGACTCCAGAGATGAAGCAGTTCTTTCCTCTCTATAGCCAGTGACAAAGCTGTTAGAGCTGACACAGAATTGCAGACCTTGTTTTCACTAGCCATACCTGCTCCCTGCAGGGCTCATTGCTTGCCTCCTTAAAAAAAAAGTTAGCTATACTTAGCACTAATTACTCAGTGTACTCATGTCCTTTTTCTTACTGAAATAAGGAAAGAGGTAATACCTCAACTCCACCCTTCCCATTCCCATTTGTCCTCTCTACAAGAGACAGTGCTGTTCTTGCACTGTCTCACCACAGACTCAGAGGCCACCAGTTGGCTTCCTCGAAGTTTTGCCTATCCTCAAGGAGAAAGGTTCATCACTGTAGCCTTACCAATGACAAGCAGCAAGCTGCACTGTGCTCTTGTGCCCAAGTTTCACAGCAGAACCTTTACATCCATATACATTCTCTGTGCTTGCAGCACAATCACACTGGGACACACAAGCCAGTGACAGGGGTTTAAGGTAGGAAGATGAGGGACTGTCAGCCCTTGCAGTACGGTGTGTCAAACATGCTTGACACAAAGCCATTCACATCCCTTGAACAACCTCTGTTATCCAACACCATTCAATAAACCCTGTTCCAACAAGACCACATCCAGACAATAGAGAGATAAAAGGGATGAAATCAGGTACTGGGTTAAAACTGGGGTTTGCTGGGATAATGCAAGATTACAGCATCGATTCCTCCTCCCTGTGCAGACATGCAGGCAAAAATTGGTATTCTTGACAACATAAGTCAGCTCAGGGATGTTCCTGCTGTCACTAGAGTCTGCATTTATACTCTGATCTTACATTTAAATGTAACCACTATAATGCCACACCAGGCCCTCCAGTCCCATCTGCCCTTAAGGCAAAGCGAGCAACAGAGCTCAGACCACCAAGGCTCAATAGTCTCCTGTCTTTCAGGCAGCCCAGGAAAGCTCTCTCCCTAGCCCAGGGCATCATTAGTGTACTATCTGCTGATCTTTCACCTCTGGAAGACCATCCCAAGTTCAATTCTGTTTATTACTTCTACTGTACAAAACCTAAGGACTCCACACAGCCTCACAGAATCTGAGTCCACATCCTAACCATGGTTTGTTCACACAGCATTATGCCATAGATCTATCATCCTGAACAGCATTTCTACCTTCTCCAAGAGCCTGGGACCAGCACATATGATTGTGCTAAAATGCTTGCAAATATGGCTCCTACCTCGAGCTAAAATAACCACTGAATACAAGTGCCTAGACAAAGATTAGTTTCATGCTGACTGAACCTTGAATTCAGTGTTCTGCAAGCTAATTCAAGGCTTTCCTTCCCACTCCCCTGTTCCCCCAAACTGCCCCATCACAGCCCCAGATTTATACATATTTGCTCTCTTCTACTTTTAGAAGCATATCTGCAGGTTGTGTCAGCAGTTCTTTATTGATGAAGATGGCAGAGCATGGGTTGTCAGCATTAATCTTAGAACAGAAAATACTTAATCTTCTGACTTGAATAATTTTTCAGTGTTTAACTCCAGAGCTTCATCTCACTCATGTCAGTAGTCCCCATATTAACAAACATTTGCAAGTTGAATGAGTTTAAACATTACGTTTACTTTTCCAAGATAAAAGTGTCCTGTTACACACATCCTGTGGTTTCTTTTGATCCCAATGATCATGACTGTGCTCTTAAGAGTACCTTCTGCTCTCCAGCACTTAGAGCTAAAGCTTGCACCCAAAGATAGCATGCAGACAATCTGCAAAGAAAAAGGGCTTGCATAAAAGAAGTTATACTAACTAAAGCCTCCATTTTTTCCTCAGCTCAGACTTTAGTCCTCTACTACCAACTTCAAAATTACATTGATAACCAAGAAGGAAGAGATGAAGCTAAAGCTTTGTCCAAAATTTGTGATTTTAGAAAAGGGTTTGGATTAAAATATTTTTGGTTTTACTCTTGTATACATTTATAATTTAATTGCAGAAATATTTGCCTCATCCACAGGGAAGCAGTATACTTTGAAATACGAGGATTTGAAAATGAAGAGGGAGTCCTTTCTCCAGCAGTGAAGACAGACTGATCTGACATATTTCTTACTGAAGAGTGTCAAAGTGATAGCTGTTTGTCTCAAACCATGACATAGAAACATTCAATCCAATAACAAATCTCAACTGAAATGCATCCTTAGTTACTAAATAAACTGGACTAAACCTATTTACTGCATTGATTTGGAGAGGAGGAGTTAAGAGCAGTTCTTCACTCAGCAGATAACCTGCATGAGCTCCCATCCACCCCACCAGCCCCCTCCAACAGATCTGCACAGGAGACAGAGAGAAGAGCAAGCACCAAGTGCCCATGGACACAAAAACCCTTCTGGACTTGACAGCTGTGGCCATTTCCCCCCCTTCCTCAAAGACAACATTTGCCAAGGGACCTAGCACAACATAGATATCCAGGAGATGTAACCAAACGGCTGTGGGGTAGAATAAAATAGAAAACACAGACTTCATTGAGACTCCAAGTGCCAGCTCAGCTCTGTCATTTTGAAACTGCCCTAAACCACAGTGGGAAACTCCTCAGAGTTTCTACCTTATTTGAGAAAAGCACTATATTCTTTACATATAGGTGTTCACTGGATTGGGGATAACCATTTCATTCCAAGCTTGCCTTTATTGCTTAGTTTTTTCCCTGCAACATCTACACATGGCAGAGCATAAATGCTATGGTATGGAATAGCCACTAACAGTGAGACTCAGATATACAAGAGCAAACTTTATTTCCTCTCTGGAAGATGTACTCAAAAGGAGGGCAGGAAAGACTGGATGAGGGGCTGGCAAGGGGACAGAAAGCCCCATCAGTTGCTTGGTCTGTGAGGGAGACAGCAGATACCAAAAACACAATGTGGTGGTTGGGCAGAAAGGAGGACTTTAAACAACAAAATGTATTTATAAACCCACTTTTATTCAGAACCTAATGAGTTGCAAGTCAGCCTCCCATTGCTGCTGCTTTGCCTGTTGGCACCCCTGAACATCCACACCAAAAGCAGGGAGCTGCTCTCTGCCCCCCTCATGCCCATAGCAGAGAAAGGTGGTTGGTGAGGGCATCTCTTTAATTCTTCCTTTTAGCAAAAGGGCAGAGGCAATTAGAAGCATTGTCACCAGCAGTAAGGCACAGATTAGTCATCGATTCCATGTCACCAATGTATATGGAGAGGAAGAAACAGCAGCACCTCAAATGCAGGGAGTTATCAGCACAAAACCAGCAAGCAACAAAGATACCAGTACTTAACCCAAAGATGTTGTCACATAAATATTAGCAAATGGGATAAGTAGGAGAATGCAACAGCTTGGAGTAAAAAAGCAGAAGTCAAGCTAAATGTGTAGAATGGAGAACTGCTAACAGGAGTGATTTTTGTAAAGGAAAGTGACATTTCAGAGAGGACATGTAAACTCTGAAACTGCAGGAATAAGGGAAGTGAAGGGGCAATATCATTTTGCTCTCCACATTGAAACAGTCTCTCCTCTTCAAGAAGTCTGACAGGGCAATAAAATGGAGGTCTTCATTTCATGGTCTTGGTGTTGATTTCAAGAATAAATATTTGGTCATATTTTAGAGTAGTTTCGCAAACCTCAGGCAGGATTGCAGTCTGACTAAGGGAACTGCAACTCTCAGGTGCATTAGTTCCTAGAATTGGGACAGGTGTTGGGAGGGAGGAAAGAGGTTCAGTAACGGGAGTTTCCAAGGTTAGGTTAGTTTCTAAGGTTTTTGTGTGGGGTTTTTTTGGTGTTGTATTGATGGTGGTTGTTTGGGTTTTTTTTCCTTCTTTCTAAGAATCCATATGAGGAGGAAGAGTTGTGGTAAGGATGGGAGTACTCCCTCTCCTAGACAGTGTGAGTAACTCCAGAGTAACTTCTCCTAAACCACATGTGACAGTGTGCTTATCAGCAGAGAGGTGGGGCTGTTCCTTAAAGAAACCTGCTCTAACCATTCTCTCGCTTTCAAGGAAGAGAAAGGAAGATCAGCCATTTATCACCTGACACAAGAAGGGGAGAAGTGACACATCATACTTGCAGCACCCTCATTGTGCAGTGGCTGCAGCTGCCCCCTTTCCTAACCCAATGGCAGGAAAAGGAATGGCACAACATCCCCTACATGGGCAGGCAGTTGTAGGACAGATGGAAAATAACCATTACACCTCTTTCATAGATGTGCATGCACTCCCTGTACCTTGGTGAACTCCAAGTATCCCCTGCTTATCCCAGCTTCCAAAGCAAAGTACAGTGCAACCTGTTTGCCAAGCAAATTTGCAAATATCAGAAGAAACCACAGCTGCCCACTGTCCTTCCCCCCCCAGTCCAACTCCAGAGTAACTTCCTTTTGCCTCAGGTTCATCACCACGAGAGTCCTGTGTTTCTGGGATGGGGCACAGTTCCATCAGTGACTACACTATAAAGGTTAAGCATATGACAAAACATTTATAGTCATCTTACTAGGCTGTTCCCATGCTCACAGTTGCTACCTGTTGATAGTCAACAGCAATGGAGAACTTAATGGAAAGATGTACTACTCATAGACCAAATAGGTTTTCTAGAATTGTAGTAGAATTGAACTACACTCTCCATGGCTTTTGTCCTACCACGTTTTCTTTATAGTAATCACTATCCCTTTCCCACTTCCTCTCCTTCCAAACCCTAGACAAATTCTGACATTTGGACAGCACAGATTTGACAGCTCCCCTAATGAGACATGTAGCCTAAAAAATGTAAAGTAGTTCTAAGCAATGATTTTCAGATCTGCACTAGGCTCTGTATTTTTCCCTCTGCAGCAGTGTTGGTTCTCCTTAATGCTCCTTTGTCTCCACTCACAAGTAACAGGCACATATACCACTACAATCTCTTCTCTGTCTCATCTCAATGCCCGTGCTTCATAAAATCACAGCATCACAGATATTAGGGGCTGGAAGGGACCTAGAAGATCATCTAGTCCAACCCCCCTGCCTGAGCAGGATCATCTAGA
>JANHGL010011444.1:0-48495 GCA_024611195.1 Ceyx melanurus | reverse complement strand
AAAAAATAAATATTCATTTATTGGATATATATAAAATGAACTGTGGTCCTGATGTTGCTGTGGAGATGT
Source organism: Ceyx melanurus (assembly GCA_024611195.1). Lineage (NCBI taxonomy): Eukaryota > Metazoa > Chordata > Aves > Coraciiformes > Alcedinidae > Ceyx > Ceyx melanurus. Next base: position 48,426 of record JANHGL010011444.1, on the reverse strand, counting down.
TTGATCATACAACCAGCATTGCTGGGGAGTGACTGTTGAGCTGAAGATATAGTTGCTGTGACTTTGTCCCTTGTGATGCTGGAAGTGAGAATCCAAGAGGAACAATTATTGCCTGGTTTTCCATTAGAAACCATTGAACTGCATCTGAGCCTACAGTTACTGAAGAAATGTGGAAAACCCCCCCCACATCTCCTTAGTTTTTTCAGACTTCAGAACAAATCTGGCATCTGTAGAAGTTGGTGTTTGAATCCCCTGCTGCAGGGGGCTGGGCTTAGCGAGGTGGAAGGGAAAAAGCTGCAAGATGGGCTCTGAAGGGTGAAAGTCTATTATGAAATTTTGACTGAATGAGGTGCCAGAAACACAGCTTAGCAGCAAAGCACTCTATGAAAGAACACTGAAAATGAATAAATTATAGAACTGCAATGCATTTATAAGGCATAACAAAGCATGCATAATATATTGGAGAGTTATCAGTTATGAAATTAAATTCTGGTGTACTGCTTGGGTATAAATTGTGTAGTATTAGTCTCTTGTTGTTTCCAGTCAAATCTTCCAAAGAAGATTCCTATAAATAAATAAATAAGGAAAATTCCTCCATTGATCTACATAAATTAAATAATACATAATCACATTATGTGTTAAAATCAATAAAATCCACCTTTTTTTTTTTTTTTCCCCCTTGGTTTTGTATATGTTCTTCAGAGGAAAGTGTTTTTCAGTATTGGCTTTGCTACTGTTTTTTGTTTTATTTTTAAATGTTATATTGTCACTGTTTTTCTCTGTGAAAAATACTAACTTTCCTGTGCTTTAAAAATCCAGGGCTGAATCTCTAAGCTTAGAAAATGCTTAAATATGTGGCTAGGGTTCCAGATGTCTCTCCATAAATAGTGAGGGTGATCTGGTGGGTACCTACTGCTGAAGACAGAATGTGGTGATGGGAGAAGTGGCAAAAGAACTAAAACATTCAGAGATCAGTGTGAGGAGTAAAAGTGTGATCTATCTCCTAAAATCTGGATATCAAAGGATTGTTGGAAAAAGACACTGCTAATAGGTATGAAGTACATGAAGCCATCTGTTGTTCCCTTAGAAAGGATGGAAAGAAGATAACAGTCAGAGCTGGAAAATTGCAAAATCAAAACACTTCTTAATTTTCCTTGTAAGAATCTAATATTCTAAAAGGCTCTGAATATACCTGCTGGTCTGAGACTCTTGCTGGGTTGAATGGTACTGGCAGATTCGGCAATACATTGAGATGTGTGATTAAATACATATTTCAGCCACCACTTTAGAAACTTAGGTTTCCAATTTTACAAGCAAACCCTTGCTTGAGGTCGCATCCTTTTGGACAGGCTGAGAATGGGGTTAGGTGTAAGCAGCTGTTTGCTGGCCTTGTCATGGTGGCAGGACATGGCTCTGGAGGGATCTTCCTGTGCTTCCCAGTCCACCCAGTGCAAGCACCTGCTGGTATGGTCATGCTTATGTCCAAAAGAACCACCATCACATGTCTTTGTCATGTCCAGTAAGTAGCTGTAAAGCTAATGGGTCCATGGCTAGTGATGAAAATGCTTTGCAGGTAGTTGAAGTTCATTGGACTTGACCTAATGACTCATAATACATGCTTGGTATGGTCTTCTACCCCCAAAACCTGTCTGTTGTATCCTGCAGCCTAATAAGGCTGAAACAATCCTTGTTGGTGTTTGGTTGGTTTTGGTTTTTGTTTTTTTTTTTCAGACCATGTAACTACAGAAATACGTTTATTGCAGAGCAGTGTACATGTGGAGGAGTGTTATTTAAACCCCCACAAATGAACAAACTCACACTGCAAACTGGGGTTGAGTGCCCTGTGCTCTCGTTGTAGGGTGATTCAACTTGACACAACAAACAAAGGGAGGTTTTAGCGTCCTAATGAAGGTGCTATGAACTTGCACGTGCTGTGCCCCTTTACACACAGTGGTACCAAAAAGCAGATCTTGCAGATGTCTTTAGGAGGTAGTTTAGTGAACTTGTAATTATCTCTGCTGTGAAAAGATGGATATGGTCCAAATTTTCTTCTATGATTTGGGGATTGCTGTGGAATAACAAATACACATATAGAGCATTTAAATTTCCACAGTCCAGCTCTCAAGATGTTTCTGTGTGGAGGAAGCTGTTTTCAAAGGTTAAGTTAAATAAGCTAACTGTCATTCCACAAGGTAATTACTGATTTATTAAAAGTGCTGTATTCATTCGAATCTCTTTGTTCCGTGATGTAAGACAAGTCTAATTTTGTTTTAAAGATTAAAGGAACATTTGTTTTTTGTAAACAAATCCCCAGCTACTGTTACAAATTATATCATGCATAATCTTGACATGATAGATTTGGAGATATTTCAGTGCAACAATGCCAGTGCAATCGGAACAAGAACTGCGAGACTGAACAAAAATTGATGAATTGAGCACACGATGCTTTGTATCTCATATCAGAGCTTAATTACTGCTTCAGTATGCATGGAATCAGAGAAGTAACTCAATTATAAAAGCTTATCAGCAAGACTTAAAAACAGTGGAATTCATGAATGGATATTACACTGACCTTAACTGACAAGTTTTTCTTTTAAAATCATGTTTTCCTTCAGTGCTCATAATGCTTATTTACTCTGAAACATTTTGCAGACCTGAGAAGTCTGTTAATAGGCACTTGAAACTTCATGGCCTTGTTGATATTGGCACTGCTCATGTCTTTTTGCCTCTATTCAATTTAACTCTGAGTTGTATTATATTAAAATATGAAAAATTGCTACCTCTTACAGTGGCTTTTTTCATATCTTTTTGTTTGTTTGTTTGTTTTTTACCTTGGAAGAGTCCCTGGATTACTTTTCTAGGTAAGTCTTTGCTACTAATAATTCAGATGATGACCTTACTCAGTTGTCCTTAGAGTGAATAACCCTGAATTTATGCAAGGATCATTATTTCCTATGTAATGTACAAGTTGTGGTGCTGAAAAAAATAACCAGATGGAAGGAGCTGTGAGTTTTAGACTCCAGATACACCAGGAATCTGATGCACACTTTGGTCAGATTATTCTTAGTTATGAAGCCATAAGCTGTATTCTCATAACTACAAATAGGTGTTTAACATTTTATTTTTCACAAACATCTGTCCTGGTTCTACTTGATCTCATTAACGCTCATACAAAATGAATGTAAATGGAGCCTGAGCATGCCCAGTACAAATTCTTCAACAAATTAATGTAAAATGCTTTGCAATATATGTTCAGCTCTGCCAGTTGCAAAATGTATGCAAGCAGAAGCCCTTCAAAGATGAATAGCTAAATAAAGACACTGAGAATTGCTACAGTCACTGGATTCTGAACAGGAAGTTGTAATGAAAACTCCTTGGGCATCTTTTTAAGCACTTTAAAATAGCACAAGTTTGAAATAGTTGGGCTTTCATTCTAAATATTCACCTCCACAAATACTTGTAAATTAAAAGGAGATCAAATAGGAAAGATAATGGGTCCCCTAATTCTGGGCATTATGTTGCAGTCCTCAGGCTAGTAAGGTTTCTTTTCTTCTTTCCAAGAAGAGAAGCAGGTGAGTGAACAAGTTTTGGAAAATCTGTAAAGGTGGAGCTAATCTGAACTGTCATTTCTTGTAGAGGTGAGTCTACCTTTACAAGTGCTTTAGTTTAATCAATTGTCACGAGTTCACAGACAGGTTTTACAGCAGGAGCATCTCCTGGTCTATCTTGCAAGACCATGAACCAACTTTACCAAGTTCTCAGAAAATCCACATGAAAATCTCAAGAGGTGGTTTTAACATGGGACAGCTAAGAAAGAAGCACATGGTGAAGGAGATCATAATTAGAAATCTCTTTCTATTTAATCAGTTTATTTATCCATCACCAAAATTCTGCAGAAGCACTTTTATCCTGATTGGCACCTGCCATTTATAATGTGCAATACCCTTGACATCCAGACATGACCATGTGTGCAGAGACAAAAGATGGGAATGTCTACAAAGTGTCTTCACCTTACCAATCAACACTGCAAAACAGAGAACCCTGAACCTGATGATTCCTCTCATTTGGAAAATAATTTCCAGAAAAGTTTATGCAGAGAAGTTTTTTTTCTATCCGGCTGCTGACATGTTTATTACTAATAATAATAATTTCATTTTTCACCTGTCTTCTCATGTAAGAAATCCCCTTGCACTCTTCGGGGTGATCTGCCATAGAGTTGCAGGATTGATGTTCTTTCCAGTACCACTTAGAGTATCTGACTTCTCATTCAATCAATCGATCTGTGCAAGTGATTTCTTGTTTCACTTGCTCCAGGCTTCTCCTTAGTACCTTTCTCTCCCCTTCTGCTCATTAATTCAGTGTCCACACTTCTAATCTCAAAGTCAAGTCTGGAAAACAATGACTCCTCCCATAAGACATTGAGCATGGGTAATTAGATGATCACAAGTTGATTGTGTGCTACATTTAGTACAAGCACTCTAAGACAGAAATCTTATTTCACTTGAAACTTTAGGTGCTGATTTTTACTTTTTTTTTCTGCTATTGGATATAATGCTCTTACCCTAGACCTTGTGATGACAGGCACCAGAAATGGCTTTGTTACAGAAGACAGTCTTCAGAGTTCTGTAATTTAGCTTTCAACAAAGGTATAATATGATAATTTATTATGAGCACTTTTTGCATGGGATTCCTCAAATATTTATAAACTCATTTAAATAATTAATGCGGGAGTTTTAATAAACTGTTTATATTCACAAAAAGAATGTAATTTGCAGGAAGGACTGTTCAGGTGCTAGGAAACAGAATTAACACATGAATTAAAAATAATGGCCTGCATCTAAAGTTTATATGACCTTTTTACACGTTGTCTAAGGTTGCTTTCTTGGGGTGAAAAAAAAAATGTTTCTATTGAGCTGTTTAACTGATGCACTTCACAGATTATCTTGAGAAGGAAAAAAGAACGGGCTTCTATTAACTTGGAGACTGTCAGGATCAAGGTTTATCCAAAGAAACAGAACACATCATTTTAAGTATGTGAACTTAAGGCTCGTTTTTGTATACTATTCTCAGGAAAGTGAAAACAGTTTATCATTAATTGGGACAAGTTTGCATTTATCACTACTAATTATCTGCTGGTCATTATTTCACCAAGCAATCTAAACCAGCCTGTGACCATCCTAATGAGGTTGATAACAATCAAACCCTACTAAGAAAAGGGATTACTTCACAGGAATCCAGCCATCTAGGGCTTCCCCAGGCTGCCTGGGCAGCAGTGAGTTCCTCCCTCTGCCTCTGAAGCCAAATTCAGCACACAGGACGCTTGCAAGTATGTCAGATTCAGGCTACTAAGGGTCAAAGGGGAACAGATCACTACATTTTCACTCCTGTGTGCCCTTCTATCAGGCTGTGGGGTATTTAGCTTAAAGAACCTGCCTTGCTGAGCTGAGAATGTACACAGGCTGCAGAGCAAAACCTCCCTGCTAGTGCTGGGCAGGCTCAGTCTCATTCTCAGCAACCAGCCTGGACCCAATACTTGACTTTTGCCCTGAGTCCATAAAGCACTGAAAAAAATATTGTTCTCTGCCACCCTCTGCTTAATAAGTATTTGCTATTGCTGGCTCAAGGCACATCTCTCAAGATGGGTGTGGAAATTGTTGCCTTTTACCCGGTATCATTTAGCCTCTTCAGGGTTAACTTTGAACTTTCCACAAACCATCTAAGGGAAAATGGGCACACATGGCTCTTCCTGGAATAGAAAGCTATTGCAGGTCCATGAGGTCCTGCATGATTACCAGGTCTCCCTTGGTCTGAGTACTGCCTGTTCAAGATACCAACTACTCTCACTGCTCTAGGCAGCATGAACTCAAAGTTGTATCACAAAGCCAAACTTTTTCATGCAGAAATAGCAGGTGGAAAGGAGACATTTATTTATTTATTTATTTACCCCACACACTTTTCCCTCACCTCATCTATACAAGCACAAAAAAAAAACCAACGTTCTATCACATTTAGAAAAGTGATCACAGATGTTTCAAATACCAAACAAATCCATGCTTATCTCATAACTTCTGTTATCTTAAAACTCAGAGGTATTGTGTTCTTCAAACACCTTGTCTTTGTGTAAATCACTATCAATCTCCAGCTCCACACCTGGAGAGAGCTTTAGCAGTTAAACCAAGGTGGAGAGCAGGAAAGGAGAGGAAATTATGCAAATTTCACTGGGCACACTATAATTACTAATTCCTAGCAGAACAGATCACAGTATTTCATGCTTATCCCATGTAATTCTGTCACAGCAGTATTCATTTTACTATTAATTTTAATAGAATAATTACCTTTCTAGAGAAGAAAGAAACTACTGTTAGAGGGTCAGATCCTCAGGTGGGGAAGATATGATGATTTATGCTAGTTTGATGAATTTTGTAATCTTTCTTTTCCTTCCTTTGAAAAGGAATTCAGTAATTGACTAGTTGTCAGACTTACAGAGATAATCTGTGCTAAATGAAGCAAAATAAGAAGAAATGGTGAAGCAAAGAACTGCAAACCCTTAATGGTAAAATTTAGTTGTCTGCAGTTGAACATTTATGTACATGTGTGCCTTGCAGACATAAGCACACACATACACACAAGAGTCTAAACAGCCAGTTCCCAGTTCATTCCCAATGCTGTCTGGCAGGAGAAACAGTTCCCATAGAGACACACTTTGCTGAATTTCTAATGTTACGTGTCTAGATTTCACTGTGTAAAATGGCAAGGAGTTTGGGATTCCAATAGCATCCTTTCAGAGTATTAGCAGAGAGAAGGGTTTAGAATATGAGCTGTATAGATGACCTAGAAAATCAGGAACAGACAGCTATATTATTATCTCAAGAGCCCAGGGCAATATGCAAACCACTTAAAATTTAGCTCTTGGTCACCAAAAACTTTTGATAGAAGTGCTTCATAACCTGCAGCTGCCAAAGTTCATATATTTTAGAGAATAAACTTAGACCTTACTGGTGCCACTTGCTGCCCTCAGAGCCATTCTGCCTTTTTTCCTGTTCTCCCTGACATTTTCCCCTCCTTGTCCTTTTCCTTCATCTTTCTGTCCAGGCTCACAGGAGCAGCGCCAGCAGATCAGTCTTTTACCTGAGTTGGTGTAGCAGTCAGTGGAAGGAGGTCACAAGCTGGCCACCAGGAGCTGCTGGGCAGCTTCTACATCTGCTCTCATCTTTAACCAGCTTCAGCTGCTGTAATTTAGATACGTTGAGGTGCTGCATTATATTAGAATTAATTGCTTTGAGAATTACTACTGAGATTAATTGAATTTATGGTCCCATCCAGGAGTATATGCCCTCTTGTGATTAAGCTAATCCATTGCTTGAAACAGAAGTTAAAATACACATAAATTTTGTCAGTCAGTGGTGCTGCCATTGAAGATTTTACCTCAAAAATATAAAAAACAATTAAAAAAAATCAAGGTAAGTTTCTTTTTTCTCTGCTAAGGTTTCATATTCAACTACTTTATTTCAGAGTTCCGTTTAAATTCAAACCACCACAGCATTATATGCAAAGAGAAATCAATCTCAGAGGGGGGAAGAAAAAAAAAAAAAAAAGAAGAACCAAATATAGATTAAAAAGCTGCCTCTCCAAAGATTTTGAAATATGAGAAGCCTGGCTCTGCATGTAAGATTAATGACAGCTACGTCTGTGATGAATAGTTCAGCTCAAATCAGGGGAAAGTTTTACCCTAAGTATCTGCTGTTCCAAATGTTGAAACCCTAATATCACCCAGCCATACAGCGGGTGCATACGGCTTCCTTATTCTCCTGGACTGCACAATGAAGCGAGCAACAAAGAGAAATAATACGTATGCTTATAATCAACCCACATCACTTTATAACAAAAAGGTAATTTCTCTCTCTGGATATCTTTTTTTCTTTTTTTTTTTCTTTTTTTTTTATGCCTGGCAATATATCGGCTTTGTTCACTTCTTATTAAGAACTGCAGATATGGTGCTGATGACAGAGGCTTGTCTCACATACTGAATGAATGGAGCTATTCTTGTACTTTAAATTGTAAGTGGTTTGGGTTTTTTATTTATTTATATTTTTTTTTAAGAATGGACAAAATGAATATTCCATCACTGTGCATTCAGGGACTCAATTCGTGGTCAGGGAGCATTCAAGACTTCAATTCTGTGTTGGGAGATCATGGGGAGCCCTTCCAGCTCTGCCTTATAGGGAGTACCCCTTGGCCAGGGAAATGCAGAATGTCTTCCCCAAAGAGGTGTCTTTAGTGGTTGATGTGCTTCAATAATTTGTATTTTAATATAAATGAATTATTCAAATAGTGTCAGCATTTCTTCATTAAAAAGCAGATAGAAATAGTCAGTCTAGGGCAGCTTTTGACCTCCAAAGGCTTTTGTAGTAACAGAGAGGCTCACACTGCAGCAAAGTTGGTGCATCATCACACCATAGCAGTTTCCTGCATCTTTTTAGCACCTCCACTGTAAGGATTTCAAAGCAGTTTCCAAGCTCTGCCTTAACACAGTAAAGCCCTGTCAAGGTGGAAAGTACATTCCTGTCCCTGATCACTATGGGTTATACAAGATGCCTTGAAGGATGTGGACAGAAATGGTAAAAATATCCACTATCCTTCAATGGAAATACTGGGTTATATTTGTGTCCTCTTTCTGGAAACAGAGGGTAGTGGCAAGTTCCCTCCTACTTTCTATGAGCAATGGAATAAAAAGGCACTCATTATTTTTTTAGGACTGGATGTATTGTATTATTTCATATAACTATAAAATTTTTTCTAATAATGAAAAAAACACAAACCTGACCCAAGAGGGACCTCTCAATGTACACATGTACATTTATTATTACTATTTGGCAGGAAATTCTTCAAAAGCTAACGAGTTACAGAAGCTTATTTTCTCAAACAATTGTATTTGCTATTACTTCCAAATGGAAAAGGTCTGAGAAAATGAATTGTACTGTTGTTAGTGCTGTTGGGTTTTAATTGTAATTTTTAATTTAGAAAATCACTGAGAATCAGTAATTCATGTGCCCAAATGTAGAATCTAGATGACTCTATGGAAGACCTAAATCTTTGAAAGTGAGGTCCTAAATCCTAGTTTGTGCTAAAAAGAGAGGAGCAGTCTCTGTCTGTAATTTCTTCAGTGCAGCCTTGTGCACTGTGTGCTCTGGATCTGTCTTCAGCAGTATGCAACACCCCCCTGGATCATCACTCAGCGTGATTACAAACAGCTTCTCTCAATATATACCTGAGGAAACTATATTGGATGGGAGAAAAAAAAATAAATCTAGCCAACCAGATAGCTGTGAAATGGATTACATATATATACACCTATATATTTCTTTGTTGTCTTTTCTGTTTTTCAGGGCACTGAAACAGATGGGCAATAAGGACACACCTTTGCAACATCCTCTCTCCATGCAGAGACATCTGGTTATATCACAGAGAAGTTAAATCCCAGCAGAACTGAGACGTTGCTAAACTCCAGTGAAGTGAAGGGGAGTCAAATCAGCTCCACAAAGACAATATAACTATTTAAAATTCCTAAGGGATTGCCCGTGACCTATCCCTCAGCACAGTACACTGCATTACGTTTTTGTTCTGCAAGGCTGGAGTAACAGAAATGGCCATAGATGCATCTTCTGTCATTTTTAAGAAAACTAGATTTGTAAGAAGTCAGTCAGACTGTATGCAAAATAAAGTTTAAATCTACTGGAATAAGATTGAAGACTTGACATTTAAATTGCAAGGCTGAAATGTTTATGCATTTTTACATGCATGCTGTTATGGCTGTGTGGGTAGATGAAGGATAGGAATGTGGAAATGAAGAAGTATCACCTTCTGATGATGACTTGCAAAGGCAAAAAGATAAATTGTTATTTATAGGGATGTTGAGCGTATCTTTATAAGATGCATTTGCTTATCATTCAGGATAAAGACCTGAAAATCTCCTGATTTTGCTGAAAGTGTTGGAAAATGTGTGCATATAGGTGGTGGGGTTTCACACTCATACTGTATTTACAGTGATACAGTATAAAGAACTTTCTGCTTTCAGCATATTTATACAGCTTTCCTGCAGCCGTAATTTGCCAGTTCTGCTGGTCATGAAACCAATGGCATAGCTTCTCCCAGAAGCTGAAGCTTCCCTTCAGCTGAAGCAGACCATCTTATATCTGCCAGTACCAATATTTTGAGAAACTCCACCAAGGTGCCACTGAAACACTCTTTAGACTAAATGACAAGATGAAAACAGGTTATACATGAAGTCAACACATCCAAGGTTGAGGAGTTATGCAAAGAACACACTATTTTTACCTGAAACTCCCTGATCTTGCAAAGCCTCCAAAGAGATTGGGTTATTTTTGGCAATTCTTTAATTTCTTTTGGGTTTTCGGGGGTAGTTGCTGTTGTTGTGTGGTGACTTTTTGGGGACATAACTAGAGTTACTGTCTGGTCTAACTTCTATACTAGCACACAGAAAACAAGCCCGCTTTCCAGTATGTCTTGTCTGACTTTCCTGGGAAAGTGAGTTGTAAGCAGTGGATAACTTTCTAGGGATAAAAACGGTGCAAATACACTTCTGGATTTAGGGATCATGAGAAAAAATCTCACAGCTCTGATCCTGATCCTTCCACAAACACAGTAGAGTATAGACAGAACAGCAACAATTGCAGTCCCCAGCCTAACAACGATGTGAATCATATATTACTGTAGATGGACTACTGCCAAGGCTCTAAGCTATAAACCATAAAGCACTCTTAAGAAAAATGAAAACTCCCTGCCCTGATACAGCTAGAAGGTGATGACTGCAAGTGTGCTTTACAACGTGCAAGACAAATAAGGGTAGAATTAAACATTAAATTCACCAGCATTTCATAAAGCAGGACTTCTTCCAAACAAGAAATGCAATCTGTTATCTCGCTAATTTTGATTCTGTCTCTTTCTATCTTCTTTGTTTTAGCAGTGACTAGATCTGATTGAGAATGTTTGCTCCATTTAATCCTAATTCATGTGTATCTCGGACTTCCTACCTCGTCTGCCTTTCCTGCTGTCTATAACTATAACGCAATAATCCATAGTTCACAAGGTTCTTATGATGACAGCAAGCCAAAGAAGGAGCTACAACTGAGCCAAACCATATTTGTCATCAACCTTAACATAAGTATTGTCATCTTATACACATCTTCTTAAAAAACAAATGGGGATCATTGCAAATGTTTATCTCATGTAAACATTTGGGCTGGACTTAGGCTGCTGTATGGCATAGGAGGCTAATCCCCTTTCAAGAGGCTCAGAAGAAGCCAGAGGAGACTCAAGAGAAGATGAGGCACAGCATCAAAATATCATCTCTGCTGCTTAAAGCATCTCCTTCAGAAGCTTCTCATGAGGCAACTCGAGGGTGAAACTTTTCCCCAGCTCCCAGCAAAACTTTCCTTGCTTGGCGAGCAATTTATTTATACCTCTCTCCTTCAGCAGGGCTGAATAATTCCTGTAGAGTTTTTTTCACAGCAGTGGGCAGTAGCAAAAGACTACCATGCGAGTTAGTTCTCATTTGTTCCAGTTGATCATGAAAGAAGAAACACAGATATGTGTTTGTCTAGAAACAATACACAAGGGATATCATAGACAGATTAATCTGGCGCCTTAGAGACAGCATAATTCATTTGGATGAAAAAGGGGATTCTCTTTAGTGACACATTGAAAAATCTCTTTTTATCCTTTTCTTGTCAGGAGCATGAAACACAAGAAGAAGCCCTTGTCCATGTGAGATGAGGAATGCTCTTGTAATTGCAGACACTACCCTGGTCAGAGATAATTAGCCCCATGTCCAATTCTCTTCTTGACCACAGGCTTTCATGGGCACCTGGCCTTTGTGATTCAGTTCCCTAAATACATCATAGGCACAACACAAACTCTTCTGCCTGACAGCTGATACCATAAGAACAAGTGATGCTGTGGGCACTGGTGGCATGACCAGAAACAGGAGAATTTCAGCCTCTCCTGGGAGCTAGGACTATGAGCCTTGCACAATTCATGCTAGTCTGTAACACAGACCAACAAATCTTCCCTCTGTAAAGGCTAAACCCAGGCAGTGATGGTCACAGGACATCACTGTATATGGCACTGTCAAGCTCAGCCCTCCAGCCTTCCTTGGGAAAATATATTATTGTAAGCACAGTTAATTCCTTGTAACTGTCAAGAGGCTTTATTTTTCTCTTCTCCCCTGTGATGAATTCCCTGTAAACCAAAATAATGTGACAAAGAATAATTGTCAGAGAGGTAAATTCATACTCAGGTCTTTTGATGATTTGGCAGTTTTTGAATTTGCATAGAGAGCAAGCAATGCTTGTTCAAATATACTGGACTTGAATAAAATCAAATCTGCTCACAGAAAGGTACCCATTGTCCACATTGCACACGTGAGACAACCGTGGACAGATGTAGGTCAAGATTTCAGAGCAAGGCCCACTGAATGCTGATTGTGTTGACTATTTTGAGATGGGTAACTTGCCACTCCCTGAAGATGTTTGTTTTTGAGAGGGAGTATAGGTCAGCTCTCCTAGAAAATCAGACTTCTATGAAGGTCTGTCCGTTTGATGAATCATTATGCACCACTTCATAAAATACCAAGTAGACTCTCCTCTAACCTCTATTTCTGCTGTAAAGATGTGCAAAAAGGGCTATATTCAGGTTCTTGATGAGAAATGAATCAACACTCCTGGAAAACTCCCATTAGCTTGAATGTGAATTGCTTTATGCCAATATAAAGTTATAAATATGGAATAGCATCACTGGCACAGAACTGACACTATTGTAAAATATGAGGTATGATTACTTGGCCTGTTTCATTCCACATGCTGCTTCAGTAATACAGCTTCCAAGGCCCACCAAAGTTTGCAGTAATCCCCTAATTTGCATCAGATATCTATCCTCCATTCAATGGCTTTTTAATGTCCCTATGATTGCACAGAGCAGTGATACTGGGCATACAGCTTTGGCAGGGGGCCACCTGAAATATGGTGTTTCCTTTGCAGCATTTTATTGGCAAAAGACAAGGTAGTGGAAAAAACATTCAAAGAGGTGTAAGAATAATAATAGCATGGAGATATTGATTTATAAGGAACTGGTTTTAGATTATGGCAGGATAAGCAATACTTAAATTTAACAGCAAGTCCAAAAAAGGGTATCTATTACTCTAGAGGGAAACATGAGACACAGGAGTAACAAACTAAACATTAGGCTGGAGAACACAACAAGGTATATCATCAGCAGAGGGATTCCTAGAAGAGAGAGCAACACATCAGCTTGACACTGGACCTTGGTGAAGTCAGTTGATTGCATTAGTGTTTTGCAGGCAGGGAAAATAAGAAACATGAGCAACCTGGCCAAACAAACTAGTAAAAGAACCAAGAAGAAAAGTCGAGACAAAGACCATGGTCTTTGATTTCTCTGGCTGTAATATTGCCTTTCCTTGGAAAAGGAAATTATTCTACAAGATGCTAGCCTGAGAATATCCCCCCGAAGACACCCTGTGTGTGCATAGCAAGAGATGGGAACAGGCTGGAGAGATCCTGAAGGGAAGTGGTGTTGCAGCAACACCAGTGTAAGTGCAGAGACCAAAGGGGCAGCTAAACTAAAACAGACTGTGTCACTAAGTCACATTTATTTCTGGAAGGGATGGAGATTAATCAAGACAGAACTAAAAGTGAGTCTTTGATAAAATGCTTAAGTGGCCACACTTGAACTGCAAATTATTTGCATCAAGTAGAGGATAAAACAGTAGTTTTCCATTATGCTGCAGGAAATAGCAGCTTGCTAAATACTCTTTTAACTTTCCTCTGGCACCTATTGATTATATCCAATAGAAATTAAGAGTAGAAGGCAATTAAGTTCAAAATTTAATGGTGTTCTGCTCCTGTTAATTTACTGCCTGACCTGATCAATACATTACACTGGATAACAATCTATTCCAGCAAGGCTTGGTCCCTCCAGTGTCCCTTTCACTAATATTATAATAAAAACAAACAACTAAATTTTAAACAAATAATACATAAAAATAATAAAACAACACGTAAAATAATTAAAAAATTTGATTACTCACTGTAGTGGTGAAAATAACAGCTTAAAACTAAACTGACTTTTACAAAACAGAGCTTGGACTTTATAAAAATATTAGATAAGCTGAAATCTCAGTCTCACAGAACGCTCTGGAAATCGAAATCTCAGGCAGGTGTTAAACATTTCACATACACAGCAGTGCAAAAAACCCACCCTTAATCAAGAGGGCAAAAGCTGAAGTGAGAAAGTCAAGATCAATGGTAGTGAAAGAAACAATATTGTACTGTAATTGTTCTTTTTTTGGTACATAATAGTTAATGATATAATAATTATATGTTAAATATAATATATATATTATTATATCATATGATATGTTGAATAAAATAAAAATATTGAATAAAATTCAACACATCAGCATAAAATCAAAACAAAACATGATGAGGTTTTCTGAAAATATCCTCTTCACTGATCAGCTGTGTCCCTACCAGCATTCACTGTGGAGCCAGTACACCATTAATCATCATGAAACATTTTCATTTAGTTTGACACCAAAGAGAAATTGGAAGGGAGAGTATTTTTGGATGGGAATGGAAAGCAGGCTGTAGGAATATCTCCTGTTACCTTAGGGTTTCCCCAGACTGAGTGTAGAACAGGAATCTGTGGGCCTTCCCCCTCTGTGCCCCCCATGCTATGTTTTTATTCATCCTTCACAGGTACAGTAACAGGGATCTGAACAGTGTTCGTTAATCTGTTCAGTTACTGCACACTATTCCAGACCTCTAAGAAAGAAAAAATAATTCAAATGTTTGAAGTTATTTTGTGTATCCAGTATTACCTAAAACAACAAGTCTGCTCCCATTCTGAAATGTAACCTCTCTTCATTCCTGTGCTGCCTTCAGCCCAAATGTTGTTCTTTTTCTTTTTTTATCACTACACAAAGCCTGTGCTCCTGCCCTTGGTGGATGACTACCTTGTTTTGCAGCATAAACTAGTAGATTGCAGTTGCTTGTTAGACTTTGGAGTGCAAGTATAGCACTCTTGGTCTCTGCAAAACAGCTGTCAAGAACCTCTCAGCATCTATGGAGTTGTTTTCTTAGAGGAAAAAAACAACCAACCAACCAAAAATGGTAACAACAAAATCAACCCCAAACCCAACGATGACAAAAAAACCCAACAAACTGAGCAGATATAACACTGTAATAATTCCAGGCATCTGACACCTTTATCTGAAAAATGTGGTGGGAAGCAGCAGCATCTACATTATTTGACATATTGTAGTATGCCATCAAGTGAGTGAATACAAGGATAGACACAACCAAACTACGTTGTACTAGCAGGACACCACACTGATGTGGCCGATTTGTATTCTACAGAAAGCTACATTTAGCAAGACCTAATATTTCACGAAAAGCTAGCAGAACAAGTGCACGATCCATACCCTGAGCACAGGGATATACTGCAGTAAGACTTGCCCATAATTCTGCTCAGAATGTGTGGACTCAGCAGAGGCAGGAAGAGCTCTAGCTGGTCCTTTTGCTTCTTCTGAGATCTGCCAGCACTGCTAATGTTCCTGCCTACACATTTCCTCCAGGTCCATGACCATTAGAGAGTCATATTTAGGAAGGGAAGGTAAAAAAACCCAAGAACACCAAAATAACAATGCAGCAAAATACAGTAAAATTCAATTAATACTTCCTAAAATGGCACAATTATCCACCAAAAACCACAGAGCTGGCACTCACAGTGATGGAGAATATTCAGTGTAACAGGTCATTAAAATCCAGGTGATCCTTACAGGTTTTCTGTTAATGATGCACCATTGAAATTGAAAGAGCACATTTATTGCTTTGCATTTTTAGTAGCCATCAGTAATAGAGACCAGCATGTTATATTCGCTTATCTTGTACTATGTAAAGCAGAACCTAGAAAATGCTTCACAGCTAGCAATTTAATTTAGGAATATATTCTGTGTCCAGGAACAATCTGCTAGCTGAGCGTGTTGATTACACGTTGGCTATTTTAGAAGTATTTGGTGAAAAAATTTAAAGAGGGGACAGTTTGCTTTCCAGCTACTGTGGTAGCATTCCAGGCATGTACTACTGAGAGTTTATTAGCTGGGCTGAAATCCTTCAATCTAAACCACAGCCAGTTTATTCCCATAACAGTACGTCCTCACAGGTCATCATCTGTATGGATCAGAGCCGAGACCTGGAGGTTATTTAAATACATGGAGTTCAATTGCTATTTCTATTGGTTTAATAGCAATCCAATAATAAATTATTCTAATCCCCTTTTTATTTTCAAATGCCAGACAGTTTTTCTTTACAAGTATATACAGGAAAGGGAAAGAAACCCTAATTAAAGAAGGTTAAATCAGAAAGGCAGAAGTTCCTTACTGAGTTTAATATATAAATGCATTCACTGGCAGTTGTTTTTTTTTTCTACCAAATATGTTCATTTTAACAGGTTGTAATATTTTTGACGTTTATTCCCCAGATTCCCTATTGCATCATATTTGGAGTCAAGGTAGCCTTTTCACACCAACTCTACTGACCTTTATGGGACTGGATTCCTTGCCTCTGAAGACCAAGAAAAGAAAAACCCATCATGCTCAGTTCAGGCTGCTTCTGGTACAAGAGGCACAGCAGCCTCAGAATTGACCTTCTGACTCCCCAGGCTCTGCTCAGCCAAAACAACCTGAAGATGTGAATTGCCCACAGCTGATCCCCACCAGCAGCCTCCAAGGACATGGTCCCATCAAACTGGAGCTGGAGGCTCTCAGGAGGGGCTCATGCCTAATCAAAGCTGCTGATTTTGGAAACTACTAGAGAGCAGTGGGAGGCTGCCAACACTAACTTCCTAAAGGTTAATACTTACAACTACATTTTGGCTGGTATTTTCAAAGCTGCCTAGAGGGAATGGATGCCCAGTCCCCATTAATTTTAATAGGAACTGGGCAGGCACGGTCCTTACGAGGCTCTGACTATTTCAGCCTATTACTGTTGGTGACATAAGGTTTGATATTGCAGGAGGCTGATTACCTGCTGGGAGCACTGAAGCTAATGCAGCTCCTGTATTTTGGCTTGAGAATTGAATATGCAAAATGCATAAAGAAGGTGGCTATGCTTACCATAAATGATGAGTCTAAAATGATAGTGGTTCACATGGAAATGGTCTAACCCAAAGCTTGTCACAAATAAACGTTCTTAATTATTTCAGAAATATAGTGATTCAATGCAGCACACACTTGCAAGAGTGTTCACTAAAGGCTTTTGCATAAGGCTTGCTATTTCAGAGCATAAGCCTCTAACCTGGTTTGTTAATTTATTCCTGTTATTAGGAAACTGTATCAGCTTCCAAAAGGTTTTCAGTGCCAGCAAACATAACAGTTAAACAAAGATCTGGGTGGTATGTAATTACATTTGAATTTTAGGAGCTTCAGAAGCTCACCAGCTCATTTTACTTACCAAACCTGACTACACACAGTACATTTAGCCCATGTCCATTGCAATCACTGATCGTTTCTGATCCCAGTTTCCATCCTGCCGTGAGCTAATGAGCAAACTCAGCTGGGAAATCTGCAAGCTCAAACTGATGTTTTTCTAGAATCCTCACTTGTGGGCACCAGGGGTCGTTTGAAGGATGCAAGTCAGGGGGCAAGGTTATAATTTACTTAATTTGCGTTTGTAAATGCTGTTTTCTTGCAATGACCACACAGAACTTACAAGCACTGCTTCAGAGGAGTAGTAGAAATGGATTCTGCAATACTCCCTCATTATTACTCATCCAGGGAAGTCCAGCAGTGCCACCTCCAACAAATATAATGGATTAAAAAAAATCAGAGTCAATACCTTCAAAGAAGAGTTAATTGGTTCCATTACTAAAACTGGTTTATCAGGACATTATTGCAAATAAACGGATTTTTAAAAAAAAATCAATGTTGGCCAACCAAACAATAAACAAATTACCATAATAAATAAAGTCAAATTGTAACTAATGACTTCAAAATGCAATGAAACTTTTCCACATATTTGTTTGGCAATATTATCTCCCCTTCTTTTATTAATAAACTCACAACATTGACAAAACATTTTTGTTTTCAAAAATTGCATTTCAAAAACTATTCTACAGCCCCTCCAGACTTCACCCTCTGGTTGATATCAAATGCAGCTGCCTGAAAACTAATGTGATTTTTTTGTTATAAGATTTTTTTCCCCTCTGATTGAATCAATTCTTGCTATATTAAAGACAAAACACATATGCAGTTTGTTGTGTCTCTAATGCATGAAAAGATTCTTATGAGTCTGCTCTACAGCTCTTCTTCTTGACTTATTATCTGTCTGTGGTCCATCCACTGTTCACCAGAATGCTGCAGTGTTATTTTATCAAATAATACTAATTTCTTTGCCTTTTTTGGGTATGGCAAGAGACTTTGGAAGTCTTTAAAATTAGCTGGCATCCCAGCTGGGAAGCTGTTGCCAACCTCCTCTAAGAGTTAGGACTATTCTTATTTCCAGTTGGCATTTAATGATGTGGAGTTTATACCTGTTAAATTCTTCACTGTTTTTTTAGGCTTCCTCCATTCCTGGTGCCCATGAACTAATATGACTGCAAATTCATATTCCATCCTTCTATTTGCTGCCCTACAACTCTTTTCTCTCAGTAGAAGCTGCCTGTTCTCCTGAGCAGCCAGAAGACTTTCTTTGCACCTGGGCCCACCACCTTTTTTGAAGCTGAGTGGCCAGAACAGCACCATCCATCCCAGGAAAGGGCCTCTTGCTGTGCTACAAAGAAGCATTACTTCTCCAGCTCTGCCACAAATTCTTCTCCTGATTCCCTGCCTGACATTCAGATGAACCAAACTAATCACAATGCACGGACAAACAAGAGAAATGAATTGCACCAGTACAATAATGAGGCCAGGCCTTTGCTACTGAGCTGAATCCTAAAGGAAACACAACCTGCCAAAAACTATATGGATTTTCTCCTTTACTGCTTCATTCCTGTTCTCTGAGGTTCAAAGCAGTGGTCACCCTCCTTTCCCCCATCCTATTCAGAGCAATAGGTATCTGTGTCCCTGGATAATGATCTCACTAATGAACAAGTGTTCATTATACTAATGGGCATTGGGGTTTTTTTTATTTAACAGGGACTACAGATGCTATGTTTTAAAATGTGTTCATCCAGGTAGCAATTTTCAAGAGGAGGAAAGGAAATATCCAAAGGAAATAGAGTTCATTTGATATTTGCATAACTATATTACATAAAACCGCATTTGATGGTATTTTGTGGAGGGGTTTGAAGAAAAACGGGAGGGCATTTTGTAATAATAAAACCAATACAGAGATATCTTTTCTACTCTCATTTGAGTTAATGGGAGATTTGCCATTGTCCTCAGTTAGGACAGTGTCATTTGCTCCTCAATTTCATTCCTGAGTGATGGTTTTTGCTGATGTTTCACCTTGCTGTTTGTGAGTTCTGGGCACATTAGGAAGGGAAAAAAAAATAAATGTACTGACCATGCACATGCATCTTGAAAACTCTGCTGTATGCTTGCTGCCTAGGAATTGTAATCAAAAGGAAATGATTACACAAGACCACATATTAAAAGCAATCCATCTGTCTGCAGAACAGGTTTTATGTACAAATGACACAGGGCAGAATGCTTAAATTGTAGAGCACAGCTCCTTTCCACGCTGATGTCTTTTGCATGATAGTTTCAAAAGGAAGAAGCAGCACTTTTAAAATATTATTGAATTTTGCCACACCACATCAGCACTTGCACTTGCTTGACTTTGAGCAGTTATTATTGTAAACTGAATGGTCTATGGAAACATTCAACTCCCAAAGAGGGATAATGCTTTCTTTGAGTTACTGGATGAATAAACTGCTCTCTGAAACATATGTATAGAGACCTGTTTCAAAATCTGCAGGCTATGTGTGTGCTGAATTGCATACTTCCTCAGCACAAAGTCCAAGATTTTAAATACATCCCTCACTTGCAAGACACTCATTTGATTCCCAAATGAAATGCAATTCTGCAGTGTTAATGCACCAAAAGAAATTATGGGCTGATAAAGTGCTGAGGGGTTTGGGTCCTACAGCAAACTGGTTTTATTCAGAGGGCAGAAATGTGTCTGTGATAAATTTTATGGATAACTGATTATCTGAAGTTCATTTAATACTTGTTGACTTGTTGCCACTAGTTGCAGTTGCCAGATTCATTCATGGCCATGCAACAGACAATCCCAGTGTCAAATTATTGACTCTTGTTTGAACTCACTGGATCTGTAAAAGTATTAATGATATGTATTCTTCCTACAAAGATTTGGTTGTTGTCTCTAATTAAAAATTTCAGTATGTGACGATTCAGATATCAGATAACTTCAGATAATTTATAGAAAGTGCACTATATAGCAGAATCTTCCATTTTTATGTAACTATCTACTTCTTTCATGTTCAGATCCCAAATATAGGAACCACATTCAAGCCTTATGATCTAGCTCCATGTTTACAGATAGAATGTAGTTTTGAAAGAAAAGAAAAAAAAAATACTCAATACTCTGCACCATTAGTATTTGTATACTGTATTAGAGACATCTCTAGAAAAGCAACATTTCACAGTCCTGGTGCACTATAATCAAAGCATCTGATGGAGAAAAGATGCATGATGTGAGTTTATGCAGAATTATCCATTTAGTGATATGGTCTTTCCTGGCAGGGACAGATTATCATCTGAACTACTGGAAAGATTTGGTATAAGAGGCTACAGCACCAGCACTAACCCGACCTTAACATTTCTTTAAGCTCCACTTAACATTTCTTTAAGCTCCACTTGGCCACCGATTAGCTGAACGTTGGTCCCATATATTCCCTGCAGGCTGTGAGTAAGGATTAATAGCCAGTTGCCATTCTATTCATTTCCCAAACTCAACGAACCTTGTCCTCGTTTGGCACAATCTAGTAAGTCTCTCTGGACTTCAAGAAGCAGTTTACATCAGCTAAAAATCTGTCTCTGGGTGTCAAACCACTTCCTGACCGCATTTTGAATGTTGTACTTGGACCATGCAAGTGTGCTGTGTCAGACAAGGCACAGCTAAACCCAGTGATTGTTTACAGGTGTGGTGTAAAGGTTTAAACCTTGTACTCCTGAGATACCACACATCCTACCTCAACTGGCAGCTTCACTCCATCCAGATGGAGTAAACGACAGTGAAGCTCTTTCTCTTGCTGCAGCCACCCAGGGCAGATAACAGAGCAGACTCTGTACCTTGCAGTGACTATGATGGTTACAAATACATCAAGTGTCTTACACACATGTTCCTCTTAGAGATCCAGATCTTACTTTTCCAGGCTACTTCTTTGTTTCACCCTCAAGCAAAATTTTTTGCTCTTACATACTGCTGTTCAGTGATCTCTTCTTTGTGATCTCTTTTTGGACAGGCTTTTTCCATCTAGTTTCTTACATTTCAAAATCACTCCCTCAGCACTGCAAGATGCTGGCTTGTGGGAGAAGCCTCCCATAGCTTCACTTTTTGCAGCTACATCTACCATCTGTAGATTTGCATGGTCACGAGGAGATGCTGCCCTTCTTCTGGGCTACTTTGGGTTCACCGAGGTAGATCTATGTATGCAAAAAGCTGTGAAAACCCCTTCTTTTTGTGGCTTTTTGTGCTTGCCAGGAAGCATGTCCAGTCCTTATGCTACCCCTACGCATCTGCGTGGTTCTGCCTGTGGCTTCTTCACCCCTGCAAGGGAATTTTCTCTAGGTTCTCTTTTCCCACCCAGCTTGTGCTTCTTTTTTCCTGTGGTGCCTGTCCCACCAATGTGGCTGGTTGCCCTCCGTGCCAGTGCTCCCTGACTCCAAAACCCTTACCAGGCTCTTTCCCGTGCTGTGATTAACACTTAATGCTACCTATAAGAGGAGAAAACTCCTACTGTTTTCCCATTTAGCCTCTAGCGGGCTTATTATCTTTTAGAGAAAGGTTACTTTCCTCTGTATGGAGGTGAATTAATTATATGTTACTCTTGTCTTCACCCTGCTATGCGGCCATGCTATTCTCTAATTTCACCATAAGGCTGCTGTTTGTGCACCTTGGTTTGCTGCAAGGGCTCTGCTCCCTCTGTGTCAGCACTAAAACCTGTCAGCTGGAGCCTGGAAAAATGACCACCCCTAACGCTGATGGAGAAAGTGCCATGACTTATGACTTTTTTCCCCTCTTAAGTAGAAAAGAATTTTATTTTTTTTTCCTGTGGAAATTGGGATTTAAGTGAGCTCTCTGCAATTCATCAGGGGTGGATTAGTCAGCTGTTGTATGGGCTTGGTATTAAACAGGGTGGTTGCTTTGCTACGCAGGAAACTGCAATGTCAATTGGAAAAGAAAGAAGTACAAGTCACAGGTAGGGAGATAAATTATAGCTGAGATGAAGATGTACTCACATAAACTCACAGTCAGACGATCTCATTAGCTGCACCATCTTCACACCAGAAAGACATGATCATCTGTCTACTTCTTCCTAATGCCTGGCGGATGTTTGCATGCTGCACAAACAGCACAGCCCTCGCTGAGAGATGGGAAGCACCGAACTCGCAGCCCTGGCTGCAGACCTTGCCTCAGGTTGACTGCAAAGCTGACCTTGAATGTCCTCCCCCTGTGTACCTTGATCACTGGAAACATACCTACATGTCTGAGCTGCACTGGATGCTTTGATGTACCACCAACTGCAAGATGACTCTGCAACACGTGCACAGATGTACCTGTATATATGTACCTGTTTAAATGTAAACATCATCTATAGGCTCAAAGCTATTTACTGGGTGGTACATGAACATGAATGTTTGTACATATACTTGTACATGGCCTCTCTGCTCTCCCCACATTGCTCATGGATTGTCTGCATTCAGGAGATGACACTGTGCTCTGACACAAAACTCACCCACCATCAGCAGGGTCAAGCACACACCTCCCCTCTGCTCTGTTCAGCCTCTGCCCCGCAGATTAGAAGGAAAACTGGTGATGAGAGCTGCTGTGTCTCAGTAAATGAACTAATTACTCTGCATCATCAATTCCAGTTTTACTTTTGCTCCCTCTGAAGTCAGCACCTCTCAGGATCTGGCTGCAGTTTCAGGTTGGCTGCAAGGGCGTTTCAAGAAGACATGGTTCTGGACAAAAGTAAAGATTAAAATATTCCAGTACACAGATAGGCTTCTCTCTCCCCTTCTCCTTTTTTAATATATGTTACGCTTTGAATTTTTTTGAGTTTACTAAATGGGTGTCAGTAGAGAAAAGATACATTTTTTTTCCTTCTTACAAATGAAATAATCTGAATTCACCAAATAAATAAATAAATAAATAAACCCCCAAGTCTCCTGCTCAGTTCCAGTGCTGCTGCAGGAGGACAGGGCTATAGATTTTCCCAGGAGTGTGGAATAATTCACCAAGCCTGCTCGTTATTCATACAGACAGTGCATTAATAATATGGGACCCTGAGAATCTCTTCTTATCTAGGCCGAAACACAGCTAGAGGGATGAGAAGCTGACTCCTTGGATTTCAAAAAGCATTTTTCCCCCCTTTCTTCAAGAAATAAGAATTGATTGAAAGTATTTTCACAAGCTGGAAATAAAAAAGGCTTTCTGGTGATACTACCTAAAGTACACGTTAGATAAATAGAAAACTGTTGGCTTTGTGACTGTGAACCGTTTTCACTTGATGTAAGTGCTGATAGATACAGGATTATATCTAACAAAGCATTTACTAAGGACCTGACCCAAAGTCAACAGGAGTCTTTTATTTGACTCTACAGGGCTCAAGTCCTGCACTGCTCCAAGGAGAGCCAGGAAGTTTTTGATTCCCCGTGCCCATCTCTTAGCTGCTGTGAGCTGGGGTGACCTGGGTGCCATGGGAGGATGCAGCAGCTCAGGGACACCTTTGCACTGCAGGGGCACAGTGCTCCCGAGCTCTAAATGCTCACCCTACAGCAGGCATCATATCCGTCATTTAAAAAAAATAAAATACATTAGCTCATGTCAAAATTATGGTTGCACTTAATGTGCCTGATTAGTGACATACCAGGTGTGACCTTTTCATTTGCAGGTCCCGGGTGAGAGAGAGGAGGGCAAATGCCCACAAAGGGAACATGTGTTGATGAATGCTGTCCTCTTGCTGCTTCCACTTTAGCACATGTAAAAATAAATATGTTCAGTACCAACCATCCAGTAGCATGACTGGAGAGTTGTGAAGTGCTGGCCCGGAGAGACATTAAAAGTCACAGTGTTCCCAATGGTCATTAAAACTTGTGTTTAGTTTCTTAATGCTGTCCTGACAAAGTCTGATATAAATTCACAGGGCCACATGCTGGCTAGTGATGGATAATCCTCAAACTAATGGAAATGTGAAGTATATACATGCACTTTAATATTTCATATATTACAAAATGATTTGAAACTTGGTGTGATCCAAAGCCAGTCTGGGAGAAAGGGAAATACTGGATTAATTTCATTTTATTGTTCTGTATCAGTGACTTATTTCCTTTTCTGCTGATGCATGGCTGGTATAAAATAGGACAACAGCAGACCATGGAGAGTTAAAACACAACTCCTGCTGCCTGAGAGCTAAAGCTTCAAATCCTGTGTTGCAGACAACATGGAATTGGATCATCTCAGATCTCTGCAGAGACTTTTCTTACAGGAATAATTTAGGGGGAGAGATACTGCACAGCATTTTAGTAGCATCTTCCTTTTTCTTCATTGGTTTTGGCCAGTGTTAAAACTACCTCATTTCCTAGGAGCACTGGCAACATGTACAACCTGTATGATAGTCCCTTTGTGACCAATATCAAAAGTCAGTGCATGTTCTGTGGCACAACAAATTTCACAGAAAATTGTTCAAGAAATATTGAGATGGCCTCTGAAAGTGTTTTTAAAAGACTGGAAGAAGATTGAAGAAAAGGGAACAGAAAAATTCAAGCGTTAAAAAAAATGTGTCTGAGAGCACCATTGACTGTAACACAGTACACTTCAGTATAGATGAACAAATTAAGTATTATTCAAAGGCCTTGAAGAACACATGGACACAACCACCTGCTGACTGTACAGAATGGTTCAATACCACTGTAAATTATATGGTTCGAAGCACATTATTCACAGTAAAAGAGTGGCAGTATTAAAATTATAAATATCTTGCACTCCTATTACATTTTAATATCAACCATATGAAGTATTAGAACTGAAAGAATATGATCAGAGCTTTTCTGCTAATATTTACTCAGTAACCCTATGGGCTCACTCGGTGTCTGTTCCCACCTCCTTCATGCTGGCTATTTGTGACCAGTCCTGTTTACTGATATCCTGGAAGGAATATCAGCCCCTGCAGAGTGCAATGGAAAGTAAAAATGTATATCCTTACAGTGAATGGGAAACTTCAAAATAGGAGAATTTTCTCATGCTTTCAACTGGAGTGTAGAAAAGGTGGGGACTTCTATGTTCAACCAAATATTCATGCTGTTTATACTGAGCGCAAAAACAAACTACTTAGAAAAACCCAAAACAACAAATCAAACCAAAGAAAAAAGTGGTCACAGGGCCATTTTGCTAATGGATGAAAACAAAGAAAACTGCAAGTCATGTGGACAAGCCAAGGGGACCCAAAAGAAGACACTTAAGTGTATTAATAATTTCACTGCTGCCACTTGTTCATTGTTGTCCTTTAGCTCACATAGCCAGCTCTATTCAAGCAGCAGAAGCAAACCTTAGCTTATTCAGAAAGGTAACATCAATTTTGCATGCAGATTAGGTAAATGGAGGATGAGAAATGGACGTTACAGTCTTGACCCAAACAAAACGTTGTGACAGTATCTAATCTAAAGGTTATACCAAAAATGTCATCACAGAATCACAGAATTCAATAACAATGTTATTTTGAAGTTATGATGCTATGATCTGTTAGAACTACCAAACCTGGAGCAGTCTGCAGCCATTTATTTGAAGAAAGTGTCTTGGGATGTAAGAAAGCAAAAGCAAAATGGCTTTTCAGGAGGCAGTGTGAATGAAAATCCCTCAATAGAATTTGAATATTTTGAGAATATGCTTCTATTGAGATTACTTCTATTAAAGGTTCAAACAGCAATTCTAAAGGTATTTAAAAGTCACATTTATTTTTTTCTTCAGGGTTTCACTATGCTCAGTCTGCTCCATACTGAGAAGGAAGATGGGTCTGGTGAAGTAATGAACAAGATTAAGAATATCTTCATATTATTCATGAACAGTAGAAGAAATCTTGGCCTCTCTTAACATAGGTGATGTACTGGGAATGGTGAAAAATTATAAAGATAGATAAGTATCTATTTTTTTAAAAGATAAAGATATGATTTTTAATAAATTATTTGTTTGTTTTACTGGATTCTTTATATATATGTGGAGTAAGAGAAAATTAACTTAAGAAAATAATTTTCTGAGTCAATGATTGATCTTTATTCATAGAGGTGAACAGATTTTCTATAGGATGTGGGTTTGACAATCATCATGTGCCCACTGACCATACCAGAAAGATGAAAGAGGAATTGCTGTCAAGAAGCAGAGGATATTACCAAGAAACTCTCATCAGTTAACAAAGGAATAAAACCTCAGTCCATGGGAGGAATAGAAGTAGCCATATGACAGCTAGCAAGGGCACAAATCCCAGCTGTTTGTGCTGGGTCTTTAAGCAACCTGGTCCTAGTGAAGGATGTCCCTGCCCACAGCAAGAGGGTTGGAACTAGATAACCTTTAAGGTCCCTTCTAACCCAAACCATTCCATGACTCTGTGACAGTGCTGTTATCAGTGTGCCCTTATAGGCCCATGAAGCTAATTGTAGGAAAAGGAAAATTAATGGGTTTCTGAATCAAGGAAGAGAAGCTATTTGTAAGCATAGTTCCCAGGGAAGGTGCAAGTTGAAAACCCTTGCAGAGATAGTCTGCATGTTGCAGCAAAATTGCCTGCAGTAACAGGCGGTGGAAAGAGAGCAGGTGTGAGCAAAGCTTGAGGCTAAATGGGTCTGAACACCAGTCTGAGATGTAAATTAAAGCCCTTTGCTGTCTCCAGCTGCCTCTCAAGTATGTGAGCAGGACAGTAAACCAGAAGCTGCTCAGGTACCTTCAACCAGCCAGTGCAACACAATGTCCAATAGCACTGCTGCAGAGTAGGACAGAGATGCTTTAAGCTGCACAGGTGCCCTGTGCTCAGGAGTCAGAGGACTGGGGACTCCCTGGATATGCTTCATATTGCTTTCCCCAGAAAAAAAGGACCCTCTCAAGCTGCTGTAACACAAACAAAATAAATCCATACAGGACTTGCTCTGGAGAAGGTTTGGGCAAATGGAAAGAATAGTAACATCCATGACAAACTGCTGAACAGACTGATGCCCCTGGTATGTGCAACTGCCAAGTGGCACACAAGATATATGACAGGGAGGGATGGGAGGCATTCAAAATCATCCTTCAAAAATAATAATAAAAAAAGACCTTGAAGTAGAGGGAATCATGAAAATAAATGTGCCACAGAAGAGGCAAAGAAACAGAAATTGGCATCTCTGTTTCATCACAAGATTTGGCTTTTGTTTTGCTCTCACTGTTGCTACTACATAATTCATTGGTGACTGAGGCAGGTTTTAGGACAGTGTCTACTGAATGAGGAGCAAGGAATAATTTATAATGTCTGATGCTGCCTCAGTCTGGCCTCACTATACTTTTTTTTAAGATGAGATCCCAAAGAAAAAGTTTGAGCACTTGGCAGAAAGTGATGCTTGGGAATAGATAGCAACTTCTTACCCCTCACAGTACTAATTACATGTACTCAGCCTGAATTTCAGCTCATTCAGGAGGGTGACTGAAGATGTGAGTCCTGTATACTATGACTGTCTGCCACCTATGATGAGGTCTCACAACAAGAGGACAAAAGGATCTTTTATCACCTCTGAAAACTATTAAAAAATTTAAGATGACTCCTAAGTAGAATTGTATTTAAAGAAGAAAACAAAGCTGGTTCTCCACACAGTCCCACTCACCGCGGTCCAGTTGTGTCCTGGAGCAGCGGCTGGTAAGAGTTGGAAGGCAATGCAATCACTCCTCTGTAACAGGCACACAAACTGTCAAAGCATCACCTTGATGAGGTGTTTTCTGATGAAACTGGACTAAGAAACATCAAAAGCTTGTTTCTGATCCCATTAAGTCACAGTCTGGCCAGTGGTATGAATAGGGCAAGGCTGAGGTTCAACCTGTTCTATGACCACTAAATTAAATAGCCATGAGTTGAAGACAGCTCAAAGTCATAATCAACCACAGACTGGAATCAAATGGCTACTAAATTGGATCTCCCATCCTGTTCACCTCTCAAAAGTGATAATCTGTTTGGATGTGAGTGTGCTGCTGTACCTGGACACCTATGGATTTTTAATTAACGGACCCGAGCAAGCTTTCTTAGTGACAGATTATGGCTTAAAATCATATAGAGTGTGAGATTTAATCTAACCTGGTGAGAGATTAAATGGTTTTAATCCTCTCAATACGGTAGGTAAAGAAGGTAAAAAGTTGCAGATGACCTTTTGAAATTTCCTCATGTACAAAAGAAACAGTAAATCCCAAATCTTTGTGTCAGTTAAAGTACTGATGTCAATGGGACTCCCATGGCAAGGTTTGGGATTTTGCCTTAGCAAGAACAGAACCACTAAATAGGTCAAAGTTTTGATTTAAACCAGGCCAGTATGTCAAAAGTCACAAAGCAAAGTCTGTAATAAAACAAAGGCCAAAGAAAATACCCCTTCTATTAATTTTTACGAACAGCGTATTGGGTTTTTGAACCGTTCACCAGCCATCTACAAAAGAAACCATGGGCTGACTACAACAACTGAACTTGAAAGGGGAAGACATTCCTTTGTAGTTCACACTTTGAAGTCACTGTGAGTCTTACCACTGACTTCAATGGGACTAACTTTGCACTTTAATATTAGCCATTGTTTTATCCTTACTCCTTGCAAAAATCCAGACAATAACATTTCTTTTCATTGTAATCCTGACAGAGCAATTAGGTTCCAGTTCACACCTGCACCTGATTTTTTTTCTTAACACAGCATTCTTTGAGCTCATCTTCCCTGAACAGATTATGAGATATATTTTAATGGTGTCTTTCTGCTCTATCCAGAGCCTCCTTTTTTCATGACCTGCTGAAGAACATTAAACTCTTCAAGGCCTGTACAACTGATCTTTGGTTAAGACCAGCTGTAGGTTTTACCTACAGTTCTACAAGTGTGCTTAACAGAAAAAAAAAAAAGAAAAAAAAAAAAAAGAAAAGCTTCTTTTTATCAGGGTAATTAAGCAGTAACAGAATGATAGAATGTGGATTAAAGCATCATCATTCACAGGGGCATTCATAGTGCATTTTTAGGCACGTCTTCAGAAGCTGAATCTCATTCCCAGTCTAACAAGCTATGAAATACTGCCTCTTTTAAAATTTGAAAGTGTTCTTGAAATAATAAAAACATTCTTCCTATCTTTAATTTATAAACTGGATACTTACATACCAGAATCACAGAATGTTAGGGGTTAGAAGGGACCTAGAAGATCATCTAGTCCAACCCTCCTGCCAGAGCAGGATCACCTAGACCAAGTCACCCAGGAACAGATCCAGGCAGGTCTTAAGTGTCTCCAGAAATGCTTGCTGAAAAAACATGAGGTTATCATCCTTCCAAGTACCCCCATCTTTTTGGTGTTCAATGTACAAGCCTCAGAGTTCTATCTACACAATCCTGTAGTCCACAACACACACCAATATGCCTGTCTAACTTTGGGCTACAACTGGACCAGCCCCTGATCCCTTGCTAGTGCTTTTGTGGCATGGGTTTGAGGAAAGGTACCCAGAAGAAACCATTTCTCCAAATTTCTGCTTGTACAGCCCCCACCTCCATCCTCCCCCCCCCCCCCAACTCAGCTGCGGGAAGCCAAATGTCAAACAACAGACCCAAACAGAAAATGTTGGGTGCTTCCAAAACCTGCAGCTCCGCTGCCAGCCTTGGAAGTCCAGTCATGAAAAGGATGAGAAAACACCAGAGCAGAGCTCACTTCGACTTTAGCCAAAATTACTCCTGGCTCTTCAAATCACCCACGGGCTGTGAGGTGCTATAAACAGTGACACCAGGCATTTACCATAACAAATAGAGCAAAATCTTTATGAGATACTCGATTTCACAAAGCTGCTGTACAGAGGGATTCTGCAACATGGAGTGGCTTATTTGGGAAGGGTAACTAATGGGATTAGTACTACTTACTCCCTGTCTTCTTAAGCAATTTCTATTCTGCTATTCTATTTACAAGCTGCAGCTCTCTCCCTGACTGCTGCATGGTTTCACCCTGCAGTGGTGGCAGGGGAGCCCTGGAGAGGAACACATGCTGTGGAGCTAGACCTGATATGGAACCTAGACACAAATGACACGGTGCTTTGTTTTCCTTCAGAAAAAAAAAATAAAAAATAAAAATCCCATGATGAGAAACAGCACCAATGATTTCAAAAGAAAAAGATTTTTACCTAGCTTTCTGTAGTGTTTGTTACAGAACAAGACCACAGGATTCATTTATCTTTTTTTTTTTTTTGACACTGACTTTTCAAATGGCTAATTAAATCCAAATGAATGGCTGTTGTCCTTTGAAATATTTATGAATCAGAACAAATGTGGCACCAGGTGAGTGTTGGGGGATGTCCCCGTGAAATGATGCAAGGGATAACTTTTTTCAGTTATTTAAGGGCTTGATTTTGCCCCAGAGTCTGTTATATTTATCTAAGTGCCTGTACTGAATTTATAAACTTCTTTTTTTTTGAGTAATCTTACTGTGATCCATGTGCACAGAAGCATGCACTAAAGTAGCAAGCAACATGGTATAAGTCCTAAGATCTATTATTCTAATAGATTTTCAGTTTTGTTAAATAAAAACCACAACAAAACTCCTACATCATCTACAAGCTTGAATCTATTTACTGGATGGTACACAAACAGAGACATATATAAAGGAGGAGCTACTTGCCATCAACACAGGAGGGTCTGTTTCTTGTAGTCCCAGCCACTTTCCCAGGTAGACAGGAGCATTTTACTGTTTGTGATCTTTCCTCAATTCGATTCTTATTACAGCATCTGTGTGCTGCTATAACTTCACACGTTCCTCCTTCTGGCAATAAAAAATAAAAAATAAAAAAATAAAAAAAGGGAAAAAAAAAGAAAAAAAAAAGAAAAAGAAAAAGAGAATATTGACACTCTGATTAGTGAAGAGCAGCAGTGGCTAATCAAAGCACCCAGGCGTGCTCCCATCTGTGCCTCTGCACAGCTTCTATACAGGTGGGATTACAATGTTATTTCTCCCATTGTGCCTGCTCCGGACTAATCCACGTGCTGCTATACTTTAATTTTAATAGGAAATGCAGAAAAATGCCCCTCTACAGTAGATATAGCTTTCCTGTCTTACATAAGAAGCTTCTCTAACATCAGCAGAACTTTTTTTGGCCTAAAAATGACTGTGTCAAGGTCTGGGCCTGAAGAAATGTAGATAACATAGTATGGTAAATGTGTAGCAACTGTTGGCTGATTTTATGCTTGTATTATTAGATGTTTCTTCCCCCACGTATTCCATTGTATAAGGACAGAGGCTAAGCGAATCCATCAAGAAATAAGATTTTTCTCCAAGTATTTGATTCTGTATAAGTACTCAGCCCTTAGCAGATGACAATCAACCTCTGCAAATTACAGGATGATCCAACAGCACCTCCCTTTGCTACTCCACTCCCTAAATCGGCAGTTTTAATGGCAGGAAACATTCCCATTGTGTGCAAGATCACCAGGTTTAATTTGTCTTCTTCCTAATTGTTCTTAATGAACATTTGCAATAGTTTGAAAAGCTGGAGAACACAAAGGAGCAATAGACAGATAGATGGTGGCTTGAGGTTTATGAATATTTGGTGTTTGTGGCATAAGCTACACACAGAAATGGAATGTCAAGTGTATTATGCCCATTCACCTTAGCAGCTCCATGCAAGGAGATAAGACACCACAGTGGACTAATGGACTGCCCGAGTGATTTCTCAATTCTTCAGTTCAAATTGTATTTAGCTCATAAGCACCAAGTATTTAATAGTGCTTGTCTGTTCCCTACAGATACTTGGCTACTTTATGAAACTGCAGCATAAATTTGGCAGGATTTGTTTAAACTTAGCAGAAAACATCGTGCACAGCCTACTGAAGAACAGGATGTGTAAGAAGGTTTGCTAGATTTGCTAGAGAAGCATTATTGCTTTATGCCACTATGAAATGCTAAACTGTACATTGTTTTTACTACAGCATAAAAAAGCATTATTCCTGTCTTTGGCTTTCACTCTTTTTGAAAAACTTTGTGAGCTTTTGAGTCCTATAGTAGCCCTGCAGCCAGGTAGGAGAACGAGCAGCGTGGAGATGCTGATCCACAGCTGGCTGTTAACAAGGGATTCTGGAAGAGGTCTGGGATTCAGGTGGCATCTCCTCACTGAGGGGTGAGTCCTGTTACCTGGTGATTCAACAAATGTGAGAAGCACAGGGGTAGGTGAGCAGGGAGGACTCTCTCTTGACTATATGTAGCTAAGTCATCTGGTGACGTGCCATGAGGTGTACTCACAGTATTGTTACAACAGCCACCAATGAACAGGGACTCCACAAAGTGTGGAAATGTTTTGTAATATTAAATTTTCAAACCACTGACCTTCCAGGGTGAATCAGTGGATGAAAGACTGAGAATGTCCATTACTGTAAACTAGCTTAGGTTGCATGGTCATGGGGTTAAGTGCTGATGAGTTTGCAAGCATGAGACAAGACTAACTCTGCAGTAAATATTTAACTCATCTGGAGAGAAATGGTGCTTCATGTATTAGTTATTAGGTGCATTTGGCCTGCTGACACAAGCTTTTTGAAAGCCAATAGGTGCTACAGGAGAGATCCCAACAATTCAGAAAGCCATCATCTGACAAATAGCCTTTTAAATGTCTCTTAGGAGTAAGAGGAATTGTGACAATCAACTCAGCCCCAAATGCTTGTATTTTATCTATGAAGTAATTGTTCAGATAAACTCCCTGTTCCCCCATCCAAATCAGATTGAAAGCAATGGAAAGATCCTCATTGGTTTAATTCATTGTACGGTCATGCCCTAAGAGAAGAAAGATTTGTGATTTTATTGATTGCAACCTCAAAAATAAAGATAATGTACGCAGTAATAAACTTTCCTAATTTTAGACTGCATAAACTCTGCAGTAAATATCTGTGAAAAAAGCTAAATGCTTAATTTTCTCTATTAATTTGCTTCATGAGTACTAACAACCACATGAACTAGTCTTGCTTATTTGTTATTTATTCAAAATAATGGGTTGTGGTGGATGAGCTTTATACCACCTTTGTTATGTGGAAGCTCAAGTTGCTGCAGCAATAAAGAATTTAGCTCAAAGTGTGTAGTGTAGGAATGGCAAAATGTAATGAAACTATAAAAGCAATGAAAAAAACATTTATTTTTTTTTTTAACCACTAGACAGTTAAGTACATTAACTGGAACTTTTATCTGCATGGACTATAACTGTAATGCAAGTAATAATAAAAAATAATAAAAATACCTTTCCCAGTGCTGAAGAAAAAAAAATCCATTTCATGTAGAGAAAGTTCTACATGTTACACTCCCTGTTTTCCTGAAAAGTTTTTTAAGTGTGATAGATTTTTCCATTAAAACATGTTTAGTAGTCATGAATGACTACTGGATATCATGGTATACAATGTGTTTTGCTGGTATATATTTTACCAAACATGTTAGATTTTTTAAAGCCATATACAAAATGGGAATATATAAAGGCACCCAGAAAAATGTAAACAGACACACTAAGATTAGGAAAAAACCTCACAGAAAAAGCACACTCTTTGTTATGTTACTCACAGAAATGTATTACCACAAATGTACTGGGGAAGGGATGGGACTTCAATCTCTATTTTGGGTGTACAAACGAGGAAACAAATTAGATGGGGCAGAGGAACATGAATCATACTGAAGAAAAAAATAACACTGAAAAAAAACCCCACATGTTCAGGTGTACATATAAAGTACCTTTTTATTCTGTAATTTTATTTTTTATTTCCAACAGTATAGAGTGCCAATAAATGCTGTAATACCAGTATTAGAGGATCTCTGCTCCTGAGCCAGTGATATTTTCTCTGTGGTTCTTCTAGATTATGGGAAGACCTGGCAAGATGTTACAGTTCTGGGAGTCCTGAAAAAAAGTGAATTATTGATCTGATAGGCTGTGAGTGCAGGAAAAGTTTGAATCCTTGTCACAAAGAATAAAAATTTGTTCTTCTTCTTTTTTTTTTTTCAAGTTTATGGTCTATTGAATGAAGGTAGCTTCTGGCTTTTTTTTTTCTACAATAATAGCCTCATCCAACTCATTCAAGGCAATAGGGGGTTTGCCATTGATTTTAAAAGCAGAGGAAAAGGCCTTTCAAGTGTCTTGTGAATGTTTTGTTGATAGTTACATTTCATAAAGAAGCTGCGTTATCTGTTTGGCAAGAAAAATAGCTTATGGTTTTTTGGTGTGTTTTTCTTTTTGTTTGTTTGGGGTTTTTGTTTTTTTGTTTTTTTTGGTTTTTTTTTTGTTTGACTGATTGTTGTGTTTGTTCATTTTTAATTCCCTCCTGCCCCATGAAAATAATAAAAAGATTAGAAATGCAATAGGAACTTGCAAATTGGGAATAGCTTTGCTCTTTCTTTAAGAGGCTTCAGAGATGAATGAAAATATCCTAACATGACTTATAGCCTCTTTACACCAAACATTATCAGGACTTGATAGTAAGAACAGCTGATCTTTTCTGAGCATTCAGTCACAGGATGCCCTCAACTCCACATGAAGGAAATGTGCTGCCTACAAAAGCAGGAGGGACAGAATTGGCTGCCAGGAAGGTTTCTGGACTTCTGAATATGGCAACTCTCTGTATCTGCTCTTATTTGCTAACTTTCTGGAAGTCCTTGTTCTGCAGAGGCATGAAACACAAAACTATAGAAATTATACATCATTCTTAATGTAAAACAGGAATAACTGTTTGTTACTCCTGCAAATGGTTTAGTTCTAGTTGGAGGACAGTAAACTCCTGAAATCATGTTCATTTTTGTCTCTGTTATAAAGTCACCTTGAGTTTATAAACCACAGAATGAAATATTTTATAATAAGTATGAGCTTACTGTGGGTGGCTGTGATTTAAAATATCTAATCACCTATAGGGTCTGAGTGCATGCCTGGCAGAAGCCAAAAAATACATATTCTAGATATCTCTGGGTTTTATATCTCTAGCTGAGAGGTAATAATAAAAGTATATTTTGCACTTGAAAATTATAACTTGCCACTGTATTCTAGCCAGGACTGAACATATCAGTAAACAAACATAAAAAAAGGCAAACAGCAGTACTGATTTGTGTTATACATTGTGGAAGTCATTAACTATGACTCAGGTAGCAAAACTTATATGTTCTCCCTTTGACAGTGATGACAATTTAATAGTATTTGACTCCACTGAGTTACATGGAGCATCCTGCAGCAATGAGAGAGGTTGTTTATCAAAATGATAAACATGTTTTCATTTCCTCCTTGGCTGCATGTATGTGATCAGAAGTCTAAGGCCATCAAGAATTCACTTATTCTGGCCACCAGGCAGACATTAAGCTATTCAGGACCATCTGTGCTTGAAATGAGCTCCACTTAATGGACCTTCCTAGGGCAGGTCAGTCATAATGAATGCATGTGTGCACCAATGCACGAGCAAAGCACCGCTTAGGTGAGACTTCTTGGGTTGTTTGGCGGAGGCACAGACGGTGGATAGATAAGATAATGCCTTTCTTTTGGGGGTCATACGCCCAGTGATTTTAGAATTCAGATCCTCTGTTGCATTTGCTTCTATCTCATCATCAATGCACCACAGAACCTATTCCAGCTGAAGGTTGTTGTAAAAATTCGTCGCTGTTACTTGCAAAAAAAAACCCCACCAACAGTGATACCCAAACAAATTCAACAGCTTTACTGGTCAAATGTTGCTCTCTTTTACACCGTAAGCAATCCACCATGGGAATATGGGCAAATGAAATAATACAGACTGATTTGATCACCATTCCCAGGCATATCATTTGGGCTATTACTGGTTTTGATAGCTTTATTGATGCAGCTTCAGCTAGACAGTCTATGTTCCACTGTTATCATCCTGTTTGGGGTCATATACTGATATGTTATTCTGATAAATGTTTAAGTATATGCAGATGTTGCCTGATGCAAGAGATCAGAGAAAACTTTAAACAGAATTAAAATTCTTTAGACTTCAAGCAAATGTTTTAACAACATGACAGAAAAAAAAAAATCTTCAAACACTTTCTGAAAAAGTGCTTGCAGAAACTAATGGGTAAAAAAATTTGTCATGTTGCCACCTCCTGCCTTTATTCAAACATCCTAGAGAAAGAAAAAGCAACCCTGTGATAGCCATTTTTACAGTTGCTAAAAGAAATTCAGATTTGGGGGTTGTAGTCAGAATAGTTTGCACTTTGAATAAGCTTTGGAAACTTCCCAGGTGTAATTAATAGATTCATAAGCTTTAATCAAAATGTTTATGCCAGCTAATGTGCCAGAACTACAGACTACACTACGCTCAGGGGAAAATCCTATACTTTACTTTAAGAAATAATAAGCCACTACTATGTTAGTTACAAAATAATGTTCTTGCTTCTGATGGGAATATGTAACAGATGGAGAAACTAAGCCCCATGCCACTCCATGAGCCACTTTGTAAGTGTACAAACAGAAGACTCCTCATAGCCACTGTTAATTACACTCTAATTTTTGTTTTATATATAATTCTCTGACACTCCATATCTGCTCCAGAAGGAAAAAGATCAAGCTTGCAGGAGGCATTTCTGCATTGTCCCAGTGTGACAATGGCTGTAAAAAATCAAACAGGGCTTGGGGTTTTTACTAATTTTTAAGTAATGCAAAGGTACCATAAAAAAATAGACCCAAGTATAACCAGTTACTATTAAGTCATACTTAATTATTTCACATTATGATTACTGATACAAATTGATTAATGGGCTAGTCATTACATATGGCCTTAAAGTAACTGTGGGAAGTTGTAATGCACTGCACATGCTCTGCAAACCTCCTGGTTATATACAGGATTTATTTATTTATTTATTTATTACTCAGTGGATCAGAATAGACTGCAGGGATCTGTTTCCTAAATTTATAATTATATTTTCATTAATATTCAGTATTTTCATTGTTTGTTATGTGGGATATATATA
Source organism: Ceyx melanurus (assembly GCA_024611195.1). Lineage (NCBI taxonomy): Eukaryota > Metazoa > Chordata > Aves > Coraciiformes > Alcedinidae > Ceyx > Ceyx melanurus. Next base: position 10,993 of record JANHGL010011444.1, on the reverse strand, counting down.
ATTTTCAGTTTGGGAAGACTCTATGCAACAGCAGCAACATAAGTGATTCCCGCTGTGGGTCATTAAGTTTCAGGCTGGGATATTATTTTCTCAGATGTTGTTGCTATGAAAGGGTTCTAGAGACACAGGGTACCTCCTCTAAAGAAAATGCTATTTGTTTAGAAAAGACCAAAACAAGCAGCTCCTTCAGGAGTGCTGCTGGTGAAATTTGGTTTCCCATGGACTTACACATTGTGGTTCATTTCAAACTCCTATTGAGCTTCTTCCTATGTCTAGATCACTTAAAAAACACTCATGGAGGTCACAGTTCAGCCAAGAGCCCTCAGGACTCTTTCCTTGTAGGTGATGCAAATTTCCTGTTTGGTTCAGAACCTGATTCCTGTATCACTTATATAACGACTCTAATTTAAGCAAAACCAATAAAGTCTTGATTGGTGCTGACCCATTTGCACACCTGGTCAAGAGTCTGGAGAAAAACTGCTGGACACAGCAGGTCAACTACAGCTGGAAATTTATTTCATACTAAGCCTTTTTTTTAATAGATTCTGGAGTCAGAATTCATAAGCCAAGAAAGGCAATGTGCACTTAGCACAGGCATCTCTGGTTATTTATGGTGCTATGAGCTAATTTTCTAAGAGCAGTTTCAACAGAAAAGGCCATTCTCATGAAGTTGAACTTTCCTACAAAAATCCATAACAAAAGAATTTCTAGAGGAAAAAAATATCTTTAAAGCATTTTGTTCAGCAGAATGTTAATATTTCATTCAAATATTCTTTTTTTTTTCTTTTTTTTTTCTTTGCATTTTATTTCCCATTCAGTATAGTAGGGAAAGCAGGGATATGCAAAGCTCTAATTAGCTCATACATTTGTAGTCTTTTACAATTTTCTACTAATGCTCTCTGCCATCAGCCACAGGAGGCTTTTTATCTGAGAGATTTACAGATTCCTATACTCACACTCAGAATAGACTCTGATCCTCAAGAACTGGTTTATTGGCAGAAATTAAAAATAAGTATTTTTTGTAAAGGAGGAATGGTATGGATTCTACTCTTGAATTCACAAAGAAAACCCAGAGCACACCAGTGTACGAGATGTGGGTGGATCTAGGGCAGACTTGTGGATTTCCATATCAAACCAACATACACACTAGAGAATAGGTCTTTCTATTAAAGAGCCTCGCAAATTGATCTCATGAGAAATTTGCACAGGATCTTATTCTTATGCATATTAAAAAAAAAAAATAATCTCTTAAAGATGAATCAAAGGAAACATGGTATCCAGAAAAACAAGGCAGCAACTACTGCCTCTGGCACATTGCACCTCAAATGGCAGTGCAATAACCTGCACTGCTGAAGGATTCCAGAGGACAACAGGGCAAGAGCGGCTGCAGAGGAATGCTGATGAGGAATATGCTTCTAGCTGTTATTAAAGTGGTGTTCTGGGGAGTTTTAATTATGATTTTGCATGCACGTACACAAAAATGACAGAGTTTATGAGAAAATCCCACCTATTGTTTATGTCTCTGTGTGTGCTGCCCCGACAGACAGCATGGTGGAAGTCACCAGGCAGAGCTGCCTGCAGAGGACCATACGCATCCCCCATACATTTGATTGCATTTTTATTTTATTTTTTTATTTGTTATTTTTTGTCACAGGGAGTATTTAAAGTTATTTTAATAGGTACTATTAGCATTCCTTTATTAATGAACTACCAAAAGCAGATATATAACCCATGAGGCAGCCAAGAATCCAATGTCCTCGGTGGGGATCTTCAATCTTTTATTGAAATTATTTTTTTACTCAAAAGAAGATAAAGTTGTGGCAACTTTGAGAAATGGTGGACAGAAATTAGAAGGTTTGGTGGTATTTACAGCTCTGGCATACCATTAAGACATGTATGTGAATGAGCAGGACTTTGAAAATTCAGAAAGAGAAGAAACTTATTTTTGAGAAATAACAAATTCCATATCAAAAAAGAAATAATAGACATCATGACTAAATTTCTTTGCCTTTCAGTGAGATACGACTCTTCTCAAGTTCTTTATCAGTTGTAAATGTGGAGGTTTTTTTATCTAAATGATGTAGACCTAGTAAGGCTGAGCATAAAATCTGAGCATAAAATATCTTTAAAAAATTTGCCTTTAGTCACTTGGGTGGTTTGGAAAATTTAATATTAAATATGTCAGAGAGGATAAAAAAACCCACAGTTTGGTCAAAATAGATGTAATATGCCTGCATTCAAGCAGTGTTCTTCCTATAACTTACACTGCAGGCAGCAGTATAAAACTAGAGATTAAAAAGACCTACTGTGCTATTCTGATCATTGCTTTGCAGCTGCACAATTCTTCCCCAGAACAAATTTTCTAGGTAACAAAGCTGTGGAGAAATGAACATTTCTGCTGCTGAATAGAAACAAACATTTCCAATATTGGCCTCTCCAGTTCCTTGTCAGAGCACAGTGAAAATCCAAAGTGGAATTAGACCTGAAAATATCTTACCAGCAAATTTGAGTGAACCACACAATATTGTTCTTTGGACCCTAAATATGTTGTTCTAAATTCTGACAGCAAAAGACATCCAAAGAACGGATGTGAAGTTAAATGAGTCTTAGAAAAGACAGACAATAAAAGAAAGGTGGGACAACTTTCTTTTCAGATGGAATAATTAGGCTTATAAGAAATGTGTGATTTAGGAACAGATGCTGTTGAGAAATGAACATAAAAATGTACATGAGAAGTCATTATAAGAAAGGATTCAGAAATTATTCTATGTCAACCATGCTAACAGTTTGGTCCTACCAGAATTTTGACCTTTCCCAGCAGGCTTTCCCTGAGCACCTTGGTGTTTCCAGATCTCTACCTGCCTAATCTTTTTAATAAATGCCTTTGTCTTCAGCCTACTCTCCAAACTGGGAAACATTTCCCACCAACCTCAAAATAGATCCAAAATTGCATATTACACTCATAACACATATTTCATTGTTTCATAAAGCACATAAAAATCTCACACTTTTAGGATTTCTGTTAAAAATTCATAAATCTAGTGATTACAAAGAAGATCAGCAGTAACCAACTTTAAAATCCAGGCTTTCAGTTGAGACAAAATGATGCAGGGACCTTAAACTCATGGAAAAACAGAACAGTGCTGTTCTATTCAGTTTGTCTTTGGATATGATTGCTTCAGTTAAATTTGTCCCCAGATAATTTTATCCACTAAGGTGATTAGCCTATGGAGAGTCTATGATATGTTTACTGAGCAGAGTAACATAGTTTATGGTAATGCTCTTGTCATGCTTTATAAATGTGAGGTGGTTTTTATGAAGTAGTCAGATAAAGGGTGGTGAAAGTAATGTGATCCATAAAGAATGTACAGTGATGAAGAGCTGGGATTGCAGAGATACTATAGACAGACTGATACAGAGAATTATAACCAGCACAGAAGCTGCATTAATCTTCCAAAGAATGGCAATAAATAATAAGGAGGAACGGGACTATAAGAATTTGGCCAACGTATAAAATGGAGATGTTAGGGAGTGATCAAAGTGAAGACATCTTGAATGGGATATCTCACAGATGAGTAGTCTTGCTATAGTGGCAGCAACATTTTTGTCAGTGGGGTTGACCACATGTTGCAAAATCCATGAAAACAAAGGACCATAAATTACAGCATATGTAGGAAAATGTCACTGTAGAGGTGCTGTGTGTCATGAACAGTGGCAGTAAATTCTATCCTCTGCTGCAGCTAAAGAAATGTCAAGCAATCATTTCTTAGTCATTTTCCAGTGGACAAGTGTGTCCATTATCCCATCCCATATATTCGAGTCATTCACACCATGACCACCAGCAGCTAGTCCTGAGTAGAAAAAAATTACCTTTTGCCAGGAACTGACTGTACAATGGCACAGAAAGACAGAAGATGGAACCAAAGGAACAGAAGCCATCAGTTACTTTTGCATGGAAAGCATTTTACACTGCATACATTATCCACAGCGGAAGAACCTGGTAGTCTCCAGCCCAAGGAATTTATAGCACACTCATTACTGAACCTTATTTAGCTTCAAGCACATTCAAACACTTCAGCAAATGTTGCAGGCTGAATATGTGAACAGCAATATTTTAATTTGCAGACTACAATCCTGTGGCTATAAATTAATGAGTTAAAAAAATTATCTCTCAAAATAATCTATTTCATCCAGACCTAAGCATGAAAGGTCTTTTCCAACCTCAGTGATTCTGTGATTCTATGACCAAGCTGGTTTACTACTGGGCAGTACCAAACTACATCTGAGGGAGAGGGAGGGAAGCAAAGCATGACGTGGGATTCAGACTTTTCTGTTCTCAAAATTTAACTCTTCATTGCAGCCACGTCTATGGGAAGCCTTAGTAGAAGGGTGGGTGCCTCCTCCTCACCAAAATTTTAAGGGAAAGTATGGTGGCAAGTTTTAATACCATGATAACTTCTTTTATTTTCTTCTTTCAGTTTTGTTTTTTGTGACATTTACCTCAAACAAAAGAAATGTTGATTTTCTCTTTTGCCAAACTACCTTAAATATTCCCCAAACCTCCTTTTCCCCACATTCTCCCACAGGCTCGATCCTAAGCTGCCTTTTTCTGCATGAGTCTCCATGTTTTGATGTCTCTCTCCTCCCTGTTTCTGTTGATGAGCAGTATTTTATTTCCTGTCACTTTGATTTGCTCTTTCTTTCCACTCCAGCTCTCAATGTACAATTCTCACCCTGATTTATTCAGCTTCCCCTCTCTCACTTTTTACCTTTTTTTTTTTTTTGGCAACTGCATTGAATGCTTCTCTTTTTGACAATTTCTTTCTCTTCTCTCTTGAAGCTCCTGGTGAACAACACAATGCAGTACTACCTCCTAATAATTGATCATCTGGCTCCTGTTCAGATTTGTACTGCTTCTTTGAATACATGTGCAATTCAGTTCACTCTGTTCCCTTACAATATGAATAAAAAGGGCTGCATACTTGAGTGGAAATACATGAAGTCTAGTGAGCAAATAATTTCCTACTTTGAAAGCAATGTGTGATACGTTACAGCATTGGCTTGAAAGTCGTATTAATTTATTTTTCATTAGTTAAACAGTAGCAGTGTGCAGGGAGCTCTGCAGTTAGCAGAACCAAAGAGGCCAGGCAGAAAACCCATTTATTTTTCTCTCTCCTGTTTACCCTTGGTAATGATCAGTATTCACCGAAAGAGTGTGTCTGAGAATTTTGAATCTGCGTTTTAAATTAAAAGTTGCTTTTTAAACACTTTGGCTCTTTCTTTTAACTAAAGTGTTATGGGTTTTTTTCTTTTTTCTTTTTACTTTTTTCATTAAAAGCATTGACACTTGTTGGAAAAAAAGCATTGACGTTGCTTGCAAACAAAAAAAAATTGATTTAAGAGAAAATCCTTATGTCTAAGGTGGTGTTAAGGTTCTTATAACTCAACTACTTTAGCTAATGAGTTCCAGTTTCTTTCCTACATACTATTACATCCAAAAACTTTATGTGGTACATCCTCATCAAAAAGGGAAGCTGAAGTCCAGACAGGGAGGGAAATAGAAATTATTTGAACCATCTCTTAGGATTACAAAGGAGATATTTTAGGTTAAAAATAAATTAATAAATAGCCTTTTAGCCCATATCAAGTGATAAATTTCAAGACAATCATGCAAAAAAAAATTAATTACAAAAATATATAATTTTTTGCCTATGTCTTTATGCATGCAGTGGAACTTCCTAAGGAAAAGCAGCCAGTCTGATGTGCAGCAGATGCTGTGCTAAGTGCAGCACTTCATGAAAAGAAATAAACTTCCCTTTATTCTTCTTAGACTTGCCCTCATGCATTCCAAGTTTTGTCCAGCTAGTTGTAAAACCACCACTTTATTCAACCCTAAATGTTCTGCTTCAGATAGCTCAAGTTTAACTGCCATCCCGTGAGATTCATGTGTGCAGCTCCAGGTGAGCCCCTCCAGAGAAACTATGCTAATGAACTCTCAGCTCAGCCACCTGAATTTCCACTATTGAAAGTTTTGGATAATGTTGAATATGAACTGGATATAAACTGGACTCTCATTACAAAAAAAAAACCGAAAAAAAAAAAAAAAAAAGAGAAAGGCCTGTAAACTAGAAATAGGGCATCTCTGCCAATTCTTTCTAATAGAGAGTTTGAAATTAGAAGCAGAAGAGGTCATCTTGCCCAGACCTTTCCCAGTATTACAATGTTTCCCTCTGCACACTCATGAGCATCTTGCTCAATTTATTTTCACATTATTTAAGCAATTGGGCTTCTGCTGGTGTAACAGGGGATCCTTTGAAGATGCCATTCTAGCGTTTAATGGGATCTACCATTGGGCTGAACAGCAAAAAAAAAAAAAGTTCTGTGTTTTCTTTTGCTCAGTTTTCCTCATTAACCTTAATTGTAATGCTATGACCAACTGAACACAACTATTCCCTATTCTATGTTTACAGATGTCAGATATGTTTTAGATGGTCATCACATCCCCCATCATCATTATCACCACTTAGACAAGCTGTGCATTTGCTACTTCTCTTCATCTTTCTTCATAAGCCTGCCTCCATCACCTTAATTATGTCTACAGCTCTTCTCTGCATCATTGATATCACTGGTACTGATGTTTGTAAAATTCCACTATATAACAATAACATTATTATTAACAGTGATAAAAATTCTGTGCTCTTAAGTTGATGAGTATTATTATCTCCATTTAAAAGAGGAAATATGCCACATTTTCCCAACCCAGCATTTATCTCTAGTCTGCTCTTCAGTACTGTTAACTAAAACATAGACAACCAACACAAGTTTATCAAGTTTCAAGAATATTTGATCATCAGTGTATAAACTACCAGATACAGATGAATTTGTCTATTACTCCTTAGGCACATGAGCACTATGGAGATAAGCAAGTAATGGAAAACAAGGGGTAGAAACAGAGACAGATGCTATATAATAGAAAATCTACCTAACAGGCTGAGAGTGGAAGAGGGATGCCATATCTAATTGAAATGGTGCTCTGTGCTTTCCAGCAGTGTTCTCACCATGGAAAGAGACTATTAGCTCCTGCTTTTTGAGAAAATGCCATCATTTTCCTTTTTTTTTTTTTTTCATCCCCACTGTAGCAGCTAGCAATTTTCTAGCATTAATACTTGAATACTTCTTTTCCCCAGACATATTAGTTCACAGTTTGCTAGTTCCACCCACGTTTTTTGGTTTTTTTCCCCAGGCCTTTAAATATTTCTGATCCTTTTTATGATGAGTCTTGGACTTTAGTGACATTGGTCATAACACATATTTTAATGTCACTGGTAAATGGGCAGAGGCTTTGTTTCCTGTGAGACACAACCTGATTAGAGCAGTCCTCAAATGTTTACTGTAAAACTTGATAGATGAAAGTGATTTTTTGCTTATCAGAAAACTAAAATAGCACTTGGAGTACCTCTATGGCCCAAAATGGAGTAAGGGGAACAGAGATTTAAGCCCAACCTGCTAAAATATCCAGCAGTGCAAATATGTGGGCTTCCATGTTTTTCCAAAGGGAGTCTTCTTACTTCTATCAAACTGCATACTAACAAAGAGGGAATTTAACCCTGCTGCCAGCGAAACGACTGACTTTCCACTGAACAAACAAAAATGTAGTATCAGAAATACCTTTAAGGGAGGCTTGGTTGACAAACAGGTGTTCTCTCTGCAAGACAGTTTTCTTATTGATCTGTGCTAACACCTTGCAGAAGTGAACATTCTCATTGCCATGTCAAAGGCTAACCATCTGTGAACAAGTAATGCAGCCAGAAAATCCATGTTGCTACAATAATAGCTTTAGGACGTGGGTCTTATTTCAATCACCACAAAAAGAAATCCTCAGAAAATGTCTAAAAGGTTCTTTTTTTTCTGATAAATTAATGCTTCTAGAAAAATACTTTTGCTTACACAAATTTCATCTAAATAAATTACAATATTTTACACACTCTATCAAGCAGGTAAGTTACTGAAATAAATAGGAAGTTCATTTATTCCATTTCCTGCTTTGATACTGCAATCACCTTCTCAGAGTTTCATGCATCGTAGACCTTGTCTTATTTAGAAAGCATAATTCTCTCTGTGGGAAAAATCACTTTTGAATATCTGAATGTATATGTTAATACTTTCAGGATCAGATACTTCTTTTCACACCAATAAGTGGTATTCATCCATACTGGAACTAGATTTTCAGACTTAAAGACCATTCTGCAGGATTGAAATGCAAGCACAGATCATACTGAGAGGCAGACTATTGAATTAATGGTGCTGGAACAGAAATCTAATGGCACAACTTTCTCAGTCCTGGAGATGGTCTTGTGAGAAATTTTCTAGCTCAGTGAGATAACACTAGGTCCTAACTAATGGTCGTATCAGAAGATGTGGAGGCTGCTAAGAACAGGTTTTGAGTGAAGGATTTAATAATCTGACTGTTCCCTTAAAACCATGAACCAGGATCTTCCTTATTTATGGTAATTATTATCTGCCTTTGAGAAGTTACTGGACATTTTCCAGTCTGTATCTGGGTGTTAAGTGCATACTTTTATAATGATTAAAAAGCTAAGGTTCTAGACAGATCTGGGAGGCTTAAACTTTGTCCTCCTGCTCACTGGTTGTGCTCAGGGAACAGTCTCACAGAGTACCACCAGTGTGGAATTCAGAAACAACTGTGGCTCCCATGGTCCTGATGATGACCTGTAAGGAGCAAAGACAAGCTCATGGTCTCTTCCACGCAGGCCAAGATTGATCAGATCACTTGAGCACAGATGTTTCACTGGAAGAGTTGAACACTAAGAGATTTAGCAACTACTAACTAGCAACTACTGAATTGAAAATTTCCATACCTTCCTGTTGACATCCAAGATAATGGTATCAGTGCGGAGGGCATGGAGCAGAAACCACATTAGCTTGAGCTCCTGGTCCTGTGACAGGATCAGGGAGGGAATCCTTAACCCTGAGACTTTTCAGCTCAGTTCACAGCACAGAGAAAGCTAGGCTGAGAAAAGTCACAACAGGACACAGCTGCCCCAGATTTCCCATTCTCCTTTCCTGCTTTGTTCAGTCCTGTTTTCATTGCAGCAATCAAAAGCCTATCATCCTCAGCCAATGTAGGAAAGCTATCTGTGAGGTCTATTCAATTTGTGCATAAATATTCCACTGCTTGCTGGTTGCCAAACAGATCAAAACTCCTGGGCATTTGTGGTCTCCTTCCCACTATCGCTATTTTGTTGATTTGTTTCAGTTGAAAATTTGCACGATCTTGAAGCATTGATTCCAATTCTTTTTAAACTAGGTTGGATAAAGAAAGTATTGTAGAGACTGATAATAGAAAAAAATTACTGCAGAGAGCTACAATAGAAAGTAGAAAATACAGCACTGTCAGTAATTCACTGAACTCATAGTTCTCTCTTCTTGGTCTCTTTCAACCAAAAACCTCAAAACCAACCAATTGGCACTTCTTGATGTATACTTGCATACTTGTTTACTTTTCAAAGTAATTAGCTTTTAAAGTATTACTAGGGAGCAGAACAAATGTACCATATAGTTCCAAAAACAATACAAGAGAAACTGTTTGCATTTGAATGAATTTACTTCTGTGGTACCATGCATGTATCAGCCGAGTGAGCACTTAATGTTGAACATTAATTATACAAACAAAAGAAATGGCACAAAGCTGTTGTCTCTGTTAGTTTCCTTCCAAGATTAATCCTTGTTTATGTTAGAGGTTTTGTGTCCTAAATAAATTACTAACTGTGACTGCTTCAAAAGGGATGATATTTAAGATGACTGGAAATACAGGCTGATCAATGCCCCAGACAAATGAGCTCTTAGCTGTTGATGCTCACTCACTGACCCTCACTCAGTGAGAAATTCTTTTTATCATGCTGTGAATTTTGTCAGACGGTCATCAGCATGATGGACTGATGATAGCTCTGCTCCCTTCTGGCCAGTTATCCAACATATGGGCTTTACAGTCAACTGCTCTTGGTTTTATGGCTTTGCTTCTTATCCTTGAGAGAGAGTGAGTAAGCACTTGGGCATAAGAACTACGGAAGAAAAGCTGCAATGAAACTTCTTGAAGAAGGTTTAGTTAAATCAAATGTTTAAGCTAAACTCCCTGGATAGTTTTGGCTGTTGATAATAAAAAAAAAAAAAAAAAAAAAAAAAAAAGAGGAGAGAGAAAAGTAATTTTGGCAAAGGATGATGGCAATCATGTTTGCAAAAGACACAAGAGTGAAAAAGTCAATAGCAGGAAATGAAATAAAATCTTCTGTTTCAGCCAAATTGCTTTGGGTGAGAATTAAATAGTGTCCTAAGAAAATTCCAAGCACTTTACTACTAGTAGACACAATCTCATAAAGATTATTTTCTGAGAAGCATAATTCACTAATCTTTCTACCAGTATCATAATAAAGTCTATTTACTGGATGCTGGCCTGCAATTTTTGGAAGCCCTCTACAGAATTAGTTTTCACTAACCAAGTTATCAAGCCATGACGCCCATCATAACATCAGTCATTACTTCCCGATAGGAGGCTTTGGTGCGTATGCAGCAGGAAACACAAACCTTGCAGAGCTTAATGACTGTAAAATTAATTGCTGGATGATTTAGGAACATTCATTGTCACAAAAGAGCCAACCTCTCTTCCTAGTTTCCCACCATAAAGCCAAACCAGATACCACCCACACTTTTCTGTATGCTATAAGAATTGAAATGAGGAAGAACAAAATACAAGTAGCCTTTTTCCACTAGGCAAAGAAGATAACAGCGTTAGTGTTCCTCATGGAACATTTTGGATTGTTTCCACTTGGAAGGTGCTCAAATACTATGATGGTGAGTACCAAGATAAGTCATTAGATAAGGTACAGGATTAAGACTTATTCATCAATGACCTGGATGAGGGGGTGGAGAGCACCCTCAGCAAGTTTGCTGATGACACCAAAGTGGGAGGAGTGGC